>WSYH01004563.1:0-12955 GCA_036426205.1 Ascaphus truei | reverse complement strand
GGGGGGGGGGAGAAAGAGATCAGGAGATCTCCTATAAACACCGTGTTCCTCCTCTGCCAAGGACATGCCGAGGTTAGGCCTCTGGTCCGAGAGGTGCATCCACAGGACAGCCCCTGCGTCCCCAGAGTGGGGTCTGCACCCCACAGGGTGAGAGCTGGTACTAGAGACGCCTGTGCTGCCCTTTAACATGTCCACATACCCAATGTTAGCAAGCTCCAATCCCAGACCCAGTCTAATATATGTATTTCTGTCCCTTTAAAGCTGCAGACCGGGCAATATCCGACGCGTGTTTCTTTTTATAAGTCACTTCTGTACTAGGAGAAAATACTTGTAGCATTTTTTTTAATATATTGTCGGTGTGATCTAAGAAAGATCAAAAAGGTTCCCCAAAGTTAAGCACTCATTGCAGGAAATTATTACTCTGGATGACAATTATCCAACAGGAAAATGACCTGTATTGACTGTATAGGGAATAGACAGCCCTAGTAGTACCACTAAGTCCAAAGAAAAATAATAACGTTTTATTCAAGTTATTACTTATTAAAAACACATACACATCATTCAAAACTTGTTAAAAAAAGACCCCCATTCAAAGGTGGCTGGAGTGGTCAGTATGCAAATTGGATTTCCTCTATTAATATAGTTCTGCTGACTCACATACATCCCTATCGGTATTTTCTATTGAGAACCGGATTAGTATAGTGATCTTGTGCAGGGTGTTGGCTATTGTGAACTGATTGGTATCAGACAATGTATATATGAGCTCTGTTTGTCTTCACACAGAGAGTTGTCTCATTGATGTTGTTATATATCAAACTGTGCACTAGTATAGAAACATTCTTTTATACACATAAGCCATATATAAATGTAATTCAATAGCGCATAGGTAAACGGACAGACTGTATTTGTAGTCGCAGGGATGGACCAAATGTTCGCAGTTGGTATTGCACTCGGTCAATGTCTGGACCAGGCAATATTAATATATTGTGTACACATATATAAATCAGGTTGTATGTACGGAGCCGTGCGGTGTGTTCGTAAGAAGGCTACGTGACCACAGCGGATCTTAGGTTAAACCCGTGTGCGCAGTTGTACAATCACTCGGTCTATGTTAAATGCCAAACAATATAAGTCCGTGCCCTGTGGCCATCAGCCAGTTCCGTGATCGCGGCGGATCATGGACTGGTAAGTGTCAGGGCCCCGCTGCAGATACAAGCCTGTCTTCCCTCGATACACAGGATCACTGGATGCTGCCACCTCTGATGACGTCAGCTGCTGACGTCAATTCCCGACGACCGTTTCACGTATGGCTACGCTTCTTCAGGGGAGGAGGAGTCATTCTAAGGACTTATTGGTGAGTATTTATGTGGTAAGTCATTAGCATATCCTGCCCCTTTATGCGTCAGGGGGCAGGTTATATCCGAGATCCCTCGGATATATCATTGGGATCTCCTTGGAACTCTTTCTTATATGTTTATTTCTTATTCCCCATAATAAAATAATTAAATCTGTTAGGTGGACTGTGTTGTCTTTATTGCTTGTCATAATTGTGTCTGCGGATATGCGTATGTTGTGTTGATCTAGGTGACAGCGATGGTGTGTATGGTTATTTCAATCAGTTGTTAATTACTTATATATAAAAAAAAAAAATTTTTAAATGCGGCATCGTTAGGGGAGCTATATTCTTCTCTGGTAATGATTAGAGATAGGTGGCAACACTGTTAGAACTGGTAAAAACCAGGATTATAAATAATAATAATGTGATAACACAGTGCTAATTATAATCTATTTATATATATTTACTAATGAATATATGTGCGGTGTAGGAGTGAGAGTATCCTGTGCGATCTGCCCAAAGTGGTCAATACAGATCTAGGTGGTGTTTAAACTATATACCCTGGATCCCCATATAAATACCCTTATACTAATAGATAGGTGCTGTGATGATTAGTGATAGATGCCACATATCTCTAAATATTACTGATAGAGCTGCTGTGCAAAGAATATAATTTTTATAAATATGAGGAATAAATGAATCCTTCATTGAGTCCCAGGGGGGATAGGGTCTGAAGCTGGTATATCCAGCGGCATTCTTTTTGTAGCAATTTTTTGTCC
Source organism: Ascaphus truei (assembly GCA_036426205.1). NCBI lineage: Eukaryota > Metazoa > Chordata > Amphibia > Anura > Ascaphidae > Ascaphus > Ascaphus truei. The sequence goes on along the minus strand of WSYH01004563.1, from coordinate 10,840 downwards.
CATTCTCCCCCTCTAGGATCTCTTGGGATTGAATCAATTCCACAGAACCGCATCACGTTGGAGTCACCTTTGTGTTTTTGCAGGATATGTCTTGCTACTGGCGTGTCCACTGCATTTCGTCCACTTCCCACATGCTCTAGCCCTCTAGTTTTTAGTGGTCTGTGGGTTTTACCCACATATTTTAGTCCGCAGACACATGTCATTAGATAGATTGTACCGCAAGTTAGACAATTGATGAAGTCTTTTATTTTAAAGGGAGTCTCATCAATTGCACCGGTGAATGTTTTAGTGGTTGGCATGAATTTACAGGCCTTACACCTACCACAAGAGAATGACCCTTGTGGTTTTGGACCAAGCCAAGTTTTTGATGGTCGTGGTTGGAGATGACTATGTACAAGTCTATCTTTTAAGTTTGTATTGCGTCTGCAACCAGTCGTTGGCCTATCTTTTAAGATTTTACGTAGGTCATTGTCCTCTAACAGAATATGCCAGTGTTTCTGTAACACATTTTTGATATTCTGCCACTGGTTATTGTATGTGGAGATAAACCTGATGGTTTCGTCTTTTGACTCTCTAACTTTGTTTATCAGAAGATTAGACCTTGGTGAGGTTAGTGCCCTGTAGTACGCTTTCTTAATTAGGGTGTTACCATACCCTCGTGTTCTAAATCTTTCTGACATGTCCTTGGCTTGTAGAACAAATTCTGATGTGGTCGAACAGTTCCGACGTAGCCTGAGAAATTGGCCAGTCGGTATGTTGTTCGTGACATGTTTGGGGTGATGACTAGTAGCCAGCAGTAGTGTATTTGTGGCTGTAGGTTTTCTATAAATGCTGGTGTCAAGATGTCCTTCAGCTGATTTAGTGATGCTGATATCCAAAAATTCTATCTGTTTTTTGTCCATTTGGAATGTAAGTTTTAAATTGTAAGGGTTATGGTTCAGGGAGTCAATGAACTCTAAAAGCAATTTGTCAGTGCCCTTCCAGAGTATTAAAATATCGTCTATGTACCTGACCCATAACTCTACGTGTTCTGTAAATTTCTCTTGTGCTTCTATGAAGACCACCGTTTCCTCCCACCAGCCTAGATAGAGATTGGCGTAGGTGGGAGCACAGGTGGTCCCCATAGCTGTGCCACGTACCTGATGGTATAAGGTATTGTGGAAATAGAAAAAGTTATGGGTCAGGACAAAATCCAGCAGTCTCAGAACAAGATTGTTAGGAGGTACACATTTGGTGTCTCTAGCTCTTAAAAAGTGTGATGTCGCATCAATGCCATAGTTGTGTGGGATACTAGAGTAAAGACCCTCAACATCAAGACCCACTAGATATGTATCTGGATCAAGAGTTATACCCTCGATTTTACGCAACACGTCAGTTGTATCTCTCACATATGAGGGGAGTGTTTCGACGAAAGGGCGTAAAACACAGTCTAGATAGGCACTCATATTGGAGGTTAAGTTCCCAATGCCAGAGACGATTGGTCTGCCTGGAGGTGGACTTAGCTTTTTGTGAATTTTTGGTAAATGGTAGAACGTCGCCACTTTAGGATTTTTAATTGCCATGTATTCGAACTCATTCTTAGATATTAGTTTTTGTTCCAAACCTTCTTTTAATATATCTGTAAGTGTTTTTTGATAATCAAAGATAGGATTGGTCGGTAAAATGGTATAACATTTTTTGTCAGATAGTATTCTTTGACATTCCTGTATGTAGTCTATTTTGTTAAGGATAACGACGTTTCCCCCTTTGTCTGATGTTTTATTACAATATTTTCATCTAATTCAAGGTCTCTAGGGGCCAATCTTTCAGGAAAAGTCAGATTTTGTTGTTTCTTTAGAACGGGTAATTCATGTAGATCTTTAGTTAACATTTGGTTAAACACGTCTATATTGGTGCTGGTACTAGAGACGCCTGTGCTGCCCTTTAACATGTCCACATACCCAATGTTAGCAAGCTCCAATCCCAGACCCACTCTAATATATGTATTTCTGTCCCTTTAAAGCTGCAGACCGGGCAATATCCGACACGTGTTTCTTTTTATAAGTCAGTTCTGTACTAGGAGAAAATACTTGTAGCATTTTTTTTAAAACAATTCTGAATGACATTTTTTATGTATTATAATGTAACAAGCATTTTTTTGTTTCTATAGCAACCATTTACAGAGTCACATCACCTTCCTCTTCTGAAACAGGCTCTGGCACACCCCTTTTTGAGCCCTGCCCTCTCTCTAGCAGTGCACCAATTGTATCTAGTGACTGCCTGGTCACATGATCTTCCCCACAGAACATTACATCTTTGGTCCTCTTCTGCTGCATTGACAGCCATTTAGTGAACCCCTGAGCCGAATCTTCGCCGACTGATCACAGGAGAACGGATCGATCGGCAACTTAGCTAATTACTTATCATTGTGTGGGTTGTATTGATGCGCATATTAAAGGGGGAATTACAACAACCACAAAAAGCGGCAGCTTGCACTGCTGCTTTAACAGGACAGTCTGAGGGGCCAGCAGATCATAAACGTGCTGCAGGGCCTCTCCGGCAAGGCAATGAAGGAGTTAAGGAGCCACCTGGCCCCCAAGTGAGCCCCCCCCCCCCCCAACAAAGCTTCAAAGAGACAACGACTTCAAAACATTTCTGCGGTCAGAATTACACAAGTGAACACACTGAAAATACACCCAGCCACCTGGCACGCAGCCGTGTCCCCGCTGAGCCGCGGCAATTACATCACCAGGAATCCGGCATCGCGGGAGCAGCGGGAGCCCTGCCCAGGCCCTGCTGCAGAATTACTTACCCCCCCCCCCCCCCAAATATAAGTGTAATATCTCAGTAATTACTGCCCAGCGGCTGCAGGAAACTCCTTGTACATTACTGGCCTAACTCATTCCCGTTCCACGAGCCGGCCTCTCACTGCGACAGCATCAAAATAACCGCTGGGACAAAGCCGACCCCCGTGGGACAAAGCCGAGCCCCGTGGGGTGCCCGTGTCTGTGCAATGTTTAAATGTCAGATTAAACGCCATATAAACTTCCAGCTGTGCGGGGCTCGCGTGGATGGTTTATACCTAGGGGGCTCAACTTCAGTCCTCATGCCCCAATCCCCCCCCCCAACCACAACAGGTCAGGTTTTCAGGATATCCCAGATTCAGCACAGGTGGCTCAATCAGAGGCTCTGATTAAGTCATCTGTGCTGAAGCAGGGACTGATTGAGCCACCTGTGCTCAGTGAGTGGGGTCAGTAATTACAATGCAAAAGGATTCAAATGGTCACACCTGTCTGATCTGTGTAAATAGATCAATCACCAAGAATTAACCACATATCTGCCAGTAGATCACTGTGACTCTGTATTGCACTGCAGCAATGCTTGGCACTGAATGGGGTTAACGGGTGCAGGTGCTGTCCGGGGTTTACTTGGGGGTGTTCAGTTGGTTGGCAGCTCTGTGTCTCCTGGATTTGCTGGGACACCTCGAGGAAAAGCTGTCCCTGCATCACAGGCGTAGACATGACTCACCCCTTCCACCGGGCAGACACCGGGCGCCCCCCCGGGGAAGAATGAAGCTTTTACAGCTGTCTGGGTATGGGATGTCTGGGTAGGACTTGCAGTGCTTCATCTCCACCACTGGAGGGAGCCGCTGCAGTGCAGCTCTCAATGCAAAAGCATCAAAATAACCGATTGTACAAAGTCTGCCCCCGTGTGGTATAAATGTCAGTGCAATGTTTCAATGTGAGATTAAACTCAATATAAAACATCACTAAAGGTCCGTTCCAGGTTAGCGCACCGAATGGGCGTCCGCTGCCAGTGACTGAAATAACCTTCTTAGAGTGTAAGCTCTGCAGGGCAGGAATCCCTATTTTGACTGTGTATGTTTGCGGCACTTATTGTACTGTATTCTAATGCTTGTAACGTGTGCCCTGGACATACTTGGGAACGAGAGGCGACAATGTCATTTGTTTCCTGCTAAAATATTAGATAAATAAATAAGATGATGAAAAGTCACCAGAGTGCAGTGAATATCAATGGCCACATGAGGGCGCACGAATCTCAGGGTGAGCGAATCCGTGCTGCTAACCAAGTACTCACATACCCCTAACCAAGCATTAATACACAACTAACCAACTTGTACACCGCTGACCAGGTGGTATTATACAGCTCTGCAGGGCTGCCAACAGAAATCGTGGGGCACAGGACAAACATTTTAAGCAGGGCCCCCCCCGGTCCGGGGGATTGCGAGCCCCCCCCCCCCCCCCCCATTTAACTCCTCACGAGCCCCCTCCCCCCCCTCTTCCCATGTATTGTATGTCTTTATTTATATAGCGCCATTAATGTACATAGCGCTTCACAGTAGTAATACATGTGGTAATCAAATAAATAACAGATAATATAAATAACAGATCATGGGAATAAGTGCTTCAGACATAAAAGTAACATTAAGGAAGAGGAGTCCCTGCCCCGAGGAGCTTACAGTCTAATTGTATTTCTCTCCCTTCCGTCTCACCCCATCTCACTCTCCCGCCTCGGGTGTATTTCTCTCCCCTGCGTCTCACTCTTACTCCCTCTTTTCCTGACTCACTCCTTCTCTTCTCTCCCTCCGTCAATTACCCCACGCTCATTCATTCCCTCCCCCCTCACACAATTCCCCCCACAAGATATATACAGCAGGGCCCCTGGTATACGGCGGGTTCCGTTCCAGAGGCCCGGCGTATACTGAAAATCGCCGGAAAGCGGATCCGGCGATTCTCACTTCTGCGCATGTGCAACCTATGGTATGTGCGCGCAACCTGCGGTCTGCGCATGCGCGCCGGGCGCACCCACCCGTTCTGCGCATGCGCGAGTTACAAATCAAGATGGCGGCCCCCTTCTCGGTGCCGCCGTGTCAGCGGATCGCCGAGAAGCGAAGCGCCGAGAAGCGGGGCCCTGCTGTACTGAACTGTACTAAAAAACTTCCCATCCCCCAAATACATACAAAAAAAATCCCTAACCCCCCAAATATATACAACCTCCCCCAACCCCCTAAATGCATACAAAAAAAACACCTACCCCATACATATATATATGCAGACCTGCCTAAGACATGCAGATGAGCATACAGCTATATTTGCATATTTGCTTTCCTGTGGAGGGTTTTTGTCACTTTTTTTACTCACCATAACTTAACTCAGTATTATGGTTTAGCCTATCCCATAGCCTCTCTTGCATTCCCAGTAAAATCAACCCCACACTGATGAGACCCATCAAGGTCGAAACAGCTGTCTGTGGGTGGTTTTCTGGGTATGCACCTTAACCCTGGCTGTGCTCAAAGCTGTGACCATGCAGCAAGCTTAAGCCTATAGGGAACCATGTTAAAAATGGTTATTGAGGCAAAAAGTGACACTGTGTGCTCATTTGCATGTCATTTCCCAGAATCCCTTGCTGCAGTGGAAGTGCTGTATGCTGGGTGATGATGGGGAAAGGCGGGGTTGCAGACCTGTCTAAGACATGCAGATGAGCATACAGCTATATTTGTGTATATATATATATACACATACACACATATATATATATATATATACACATACACATATATATATATATATATATATATATATACACATACATACATACATATATATATGAAGGGAGAAAGCGTGCACAGCCCATAGCGTAAAAAATGACTCACTCACAAAGGGAGAATAAAATCACGCATTAGTGAGCACAGTGTCACCGCCAGCTCTGGAAGTCCTCGGTTCGCGGTTGAAGTCCCGGAAATGCGTCTGCGGTGTTGTAGATCTCAGGATCAGCGGGGAGTTTACGGCACCCGTCCCGGTCAGTTGGTGTGAACACCTGCTGTAGTAAACCTCGCCCTCTTGGCCTCCGGCAGCTCGAGACGCGATCCGGCCACGGTCTGGCTCGTCGTGATGACGTAATGACGCTGCGTGTGTTCCTGACGCGTTTCGCCACTCTACGGCGACTTTGTCAAAGGGGTATGAATGTCTGATCGCACTAGTGGTCATGTATACCTTGCGGGTTGCTAGGCAACCCGAACAATCATATGACTTAATAGCCTACTCAAATTTATAAAACACCTAAATATAAACTCTGGTAAAGAATACCTGCTACAAATTGTTAAAATACAATATTAATTAAAGAAAAATAAATAAACATAAGAACTTCTTAAATGAATACTGAAAAGAATCATAAATTAATAAATAGCTAATACATAATAGAAAAATGCTAGCGTAAAATAAATCAACAGAACCAACACAATAGATACACAATGGTAGTATATAATGGATAGATGGATGCCTTGTAGGGATTTAGAAGTGCAAATATGCAATTTATTGGGAGAGAGTATTACATAAAAATGTCATGAAACAAATATATAAATTGACTTGATATACACACTGTAAAAACACAGTGAAAGTACGTTCAGACACATTAATATGTGTGAATTGCAAATATTGGAAGCAGAGGTGTTGTTCAAAAATGGACAGGCAAGTATATTTGTCAAAAGAGACACAAGGCAGAGGAAGAAGGAATTCGCCAGACTATAAGGCTGCGTCCCCACCAGCGCTGAGCTCGCTGAGCGGGCAGCGCTTGGCGAGGTGACTTGCATATGTAACAGGTGTTCCCTCTGGTCTGACCCACCCAATCTCACATTGGCCCCTGTGGTCTATCCAGCCCCCATTACATGTTCGTGTCTGGTGGTGCACCTGTAGGCAACAGGACTCCTGTGATGATGGTATTAGGGGATGTCAAGCCAGACAGGTAGCTGAGGTAGTGGGTGCGAGTCCTACCTATATCAAGTGCAGCGCCTTCACCTCATCAGGATCTCTGCGTCCGCAGGGAGATGGTCCTGATGAGGAACTCCTTCTTGGTGGTGAGGGCCCCGGGAGAGTAATTGCAGACTCACACCATGGGGTTCTCATTGCCTCAGCCGCACATCGCTCCATGCTCCCCTTTAAAAGGTACGCCCTCCCAATGGAGCGGGATCCCCTCTCCCTCACAGGGAGATCACCCCTGTGCCAGGTCCCTGGACACAGTTGGCCTTCTCTAGCTGGATATAGAATGGTGCCACTAGTTACTGCACTAGTGGGCATCTCAGAACTTGCTGATTCACCTTCACCTTGTAACATCAACCCGCAGCAACCACAACACTAACTTTAGGCAGTGCAGTGCTTTATATACCTCAGGAGGCAGGCACATCTCTGATGTCACTAACTGTGGACTCAGAGCATGTAGCCACTCCCATCCATACATAGGGCACCTCACCAGGGTGTGAGGGAAAACCTCCATGATTACTGCTGGCATTCCTGTAACTTACCAGGTTTTGCTGCCAGCAGGAGAGATGACTGTAGACCATTGTTATGCATGGCTACACATATATATATGCAAGTCCCCGCTCACGCGATGCGCGCGCATGCGCGGGCACACACGCTCACCGGCGCTTGGCACTTAGGTAAACAACTTTTTTAAACTTTCTAGCGCGCTCAGCTTCCCCTGCAGCATCCCCCTTTCCCCCCCCCCCCCCCCGGGAGCGCCCAAGCCCCCAATACATATAAAAATTCCCTCAAGCCCCCCAATATATAAATAAAAATACCCCCAAGCCCCACAATACATATAAAAATACCCCCAAGCCCCCCAATACATATAAAAAGCCCCCCAATACATATAAAAAGCCCCCCAAGCCCCCCAATACATATAAAAGCCCCCAAACATATAAAAGCCCCCCCTAATCCCCCCCAATACATTACAAATACTCCCAAGCCCCCAATACATTAACAGCCCCAAGCCCCCCCAATCCTATACAAATTCCCCAAGCCCCCCATACATTACAAATTCACCAAGCCCACCCAAGCCCCCCAATACATATAAAAAAGCCCCCCCACCCCCCAATACATATAAACAAATTCACCCCCCCCCCCCCAATACATATACAAATTCACCCAAGCCTCCCAATACATATAAAAATTCCCCCAAGCCCCCAATACATTATACAATAACCCCAATAAGCCCCCCAATACTATAACATAAACCCCCAAGCCCCCAATTAACCTATAAAAATACAGACTTACCTTAGGTCAGGCCCGGTGTCTGCTGGCGCGGGATGGGGCTCTCACGTCAGTGCGCGGCGTGCCAGAGGCTGGGCCAAGCTTACTTCCGACACGCTGATGTCAGAGAGCCCGGTCGCGCGGCAGCAGTGGAAGATCGGCGGCGTGGGACAGAGAGAGGAAAGGTCCTGCAGGCAGCAGAGAGTCGGGGCCCGGCAACAACCGGCAGCAGGGCCTGGCCAGAGGTTGGAGGAAATTTGCAGCGCCAGACGGCCAGCCCCTCCCCAGCCCGCGGGCCCCCTCTTGGCAGCAGCCCCTGCAAGCTTGTAGAATGATTAAATAGAGAGTTTTTAATAATGAACTCGGTGTTACTAGAATCTAGCAAAGCCCTAACCCGATCTAATAGCATCTAACCAGTGCCCCAGCTCTGAGATAAAGCCTAACACCAGTGCCACCCAAGCGCTGATATAAATGCTAACGCCTGCCAACCAAGCGTGATATAACGTCTAAACCAGTGCCAACCAATCTCTGATATAACTCTAACCAGTGCCAACCAACGCTGATATAAAGCTAACCAGTGCCAAACAAGCACTGATATAGAGCAACCCGATGCCATACAAGCGCGGTATAATAGCTAACCAGTGCCCGACCACCGCTGATATAAAGCTAACAGTGCCAACCAAGCGCTGATATAAGCTAACCAGTGCCAACCAGGCTGATATAAAGCTTAACCAGTGCCAAACATGTAAAACTGATTAGAGCTACAGTGCCAACCCAAGCCACTGATATAGAGCTAACCATTGCCCAAACCAAGCGCTGATATAAGCTAACCCAGTGCCAACCAAGCGCTGAATATAAACTAACCAGTGCAACCAAGCGGCTGATATAAAGCCAACCATTGGCCAACACGCCGATATAAGCTCTACGCTGTATAGAGCTAACCATGCCAGACCACGCACTGATATATAGCTAACCAGTGCCAACCAAGCGCTGATCTAAAGCCAACCAGTTGTGCCAACCAAGAGCACTGAATATAGAGCTAACCAGTCGCCACAAGCGCTGATATAAAGCTAACCATTGCCACCAAAAGGGCGCTGATATAGAGCCAACCAGTGCCAACCAGGCCACTGATTATAGAGCTAACCAAGTGTCAAACAAGCGCTGATATAAAGCTAACCAGTGCCAACCAGCGCTGATATAAAGCTTAACCAGTGCCAACCAGCACTGATATAGAGCTAACAAGTGTTGCCAACCAAGCCTGATTAGAAGCTACTGACTCTGAGATAGAGTCTAACCGTGCCAACCAAGCACTGATATAGAGCTTACAGTGCCACCAAAGCACGGATATCAAGCTAACCATTTGCCACCCAAGCACTGATATAGAGCAACCAGTGCCAACCCAGCACTGATATAGAGCAACCAGAGTGCCAACCAAGCACTGATATAAAGCCAACCAGTTCCAAACAATGCACTGATATCAGAGCTTACGCTATATCGATGCTAACCAGTGCCAACCAACACTGATATAAGAGCTAACCAGGCCAACCAAGCACTGATAAGAGTAACCAGTGCCAAACCAAGGCACTGATATGAGCTAACCAGTGCCAACCAAGCCAACTGATATAAAGCGAACCAGTGCCACCAAGCACTGATTAAGCTAACCAGTGCCACCAAGCCACTTGTATAAAGCTAACCATTGCAACCGAGCCTGATATAAAGCCAACTATTGCCAACCGCGCACTGATATCAGCTAACCAGTGCCCCGACACTGATATAAACTAACCAGTGCCAACCGGCCCGGAATAAAGCTACCCAGTGCCAACTCAAGCACTGATTAAAGCTAACCAGTTGCCAACCAGAGCACTTGAGATCAATCCAACCAGTGCCAACCGAGCCCTGATATAAAGCTAACCAGTGGCAACCGAGCCCTGATATCAAGCTAACCAGTGCCAACCGAGCCCTGATATAAAGCTAACCAGTTCCAACCAAGCACTGATATAGAGCTAACCAGTGCCAACCAAGCACTGATATAAAGCTAACCAGTGCCAACCAAGCGCTGATATAAAGCTAACCAGTGCCAACCGAGCGCTGATATAAAGCTAACCAGTGCCAACCAAGCACTGATATAGAGCTAACCAGTGCCAACCAAGCACTGATATAAAGCTAACCAGTGCCAACCAAGCGCTGATATAAAGCTAACCAGTGCCAACCGAGCACTGATATAAAGCTAACCAGTGCCAACCAAGTACTGATATAAAGCCAACCAGTGCCAACCGAGCCCTGATATAAAGCTAACCAATGCCAACCGAGCCCTGATATAAAGCTAACCAGTGCCAACCAAGCACTGATATAAAGCTAACCAGTGCCAACCAAGCACTGATATAAAGCCAACCAGTGCCAACCGAGCCCTGATATAAAGCTAACCAGTGCCAAACAAGCACTGATATAAAGCCAACCAGTGCCAGCCGAGCCCTGATATAAAGCCAACCAGTGCCAACCAAGCACTGATATAAAGCTAACCAGTGCCAACCAAGCACTGATATAAAGCTAACCAGTGCCAACCGAGCCCTGATATAAAGCTAACCAGTGCCAACCGAGCCCTGATATAAAGCCAACCAGTGCCAACCGAGCCCTGATATAAAGCTAACCAGTGGCAACCGAGCCCTGATATCAAGCTAACCAGTGCCAACCAAGCACTGATATAAAGCTAACCAGTGCCAACCTAACCAGTGCCAACCAAGCACTGATATAAAGCTAACCAGTGCCAACCAAGCGCTGATATAAAGCTAACCAGTGCCAACCAAGCGCTGATATAA
>WSYH01004562.1:14987-52080 GCA_036426205.1 Ascaphus truei | reverse complement strand
ACACACACACACACACACTCACAGACACAGACACACTTACAGACACACACACAGACACACACACACTTACAGACACACACACACACACACTCACAGACACACACTCACAGACACACACACACTCACAGACACACACTCACAGACACACACACACACACACACACACACAGGAGACAAGGGATGTCACACATGAGACAGGAACTGAGGGTTTGATCTCCCCGGGGGCCCCACTGTAATTACCTGCCCGGGGCTCTCCTCTCTCCCCTTGTCCTCCTCCTCGGCAGCAGCACAACCCCCCGAGTGCTGCGCTATCAACAATAGTGACAGCGCTGCTCAACCCCTCAGGACACCGCAGGCGCCGCCAGCCAATCAAAGGGGAGCTCCGAGAGGGATGCGTGCAACAAGCACCCGAGCGGAGGCGTGCTCTGGCTGCTATGACTGACGGGAGCGATGGTGGAGGAGGGAAAACACTGGTCAGAGAGCCGGAGGTGGGGTAATCTCCCGCAGCAACATGAACGTGCCTCCGGCTTTTTTTTTCCTCCTTCAGCGCGAGCGGGGGAAATTAAACAGCAGCACGTGCGCTGCTTGGGCCAATCGCAAAGAGGGGCGACTGGGTTTGTCGACCACTGTTATATATATGTGTAGCCCTTGTACCCCCTGGGTACTGAAACTACGCATGCTACTTTTACCTGTATGGCTAACAGGAGGCCTGAGCCTCTGCCACTGGTAGCCTGGGATACACTTATGCACGGTGCAGCGCCTCCACCGATAAGTGATCCCAGCGTGGTGGGAGTATTCCCTCACCGGAACCAACATACAAAGTAAATGCACACAATTGTATATGAACAGTATTTACTAGTCACGTATGTTTGCATATACCATAACACATTCACAGCATGTAACTCAATGTATAACCCCACAATAATACCCCCCAGATGGAAATCCCCTCCTTTCAAGTACTGTCTTGCCTGGGCACTTAACCCCTGAGTGTCCACAAGCAAGAGTGTATGTGTGGGGGATAGCGCGCTTCCCTGTGTTGGGGCCCGGTGGTGCACTTATTAATACCTTCCTGGTCATGGTCCAGACCAAGATAACCCGTAGCAATCTGTAACTCTGTGACGGGGTTCAGCGGCGCGGAATGTTGCTCCTCTCTTGGATGTCTCCGCGGGCTGACTTCTCTGAAGGTCCTCCAGCCGGATGATCCCTTTAAGCCGTCTTTAATATGGAGTCCTGATCTGCTTTCAGATAACAAGCTGCACTTTCCTTCAGGCAATGTCCTGCAGCACCTCTCACACAAATGCTAATGGTGGAAAGGTCCCTACCATACGGCTTTCCCTATAGATATTGCAATAGATGTCTCTACTGTGTCTCAGGGGACTAACTGGGCCATTGGTGGTAACTTCTGGCTAAGTCCCTGGAGCACAGCTCTGTGGAAACTACCTGCACCATTCAGGTCCCGGTCTTCACTGCCTCTTCCTGTCTCTCAGCGCGTGAAAGACTATCACTCCCCCCAGGGAGTCTTGCAGTTTATTGGCTCTCAATGATCACATGGTGCCCTCTCCCTGTGCAGCATGGGAGTTGTAGTCCTTGCCGAGTCTATGTTGCATTGGGGCCGCGTGCGCAGGGAGTGCTGCACATGCGCGACTCCTATTGGCTGCCACGAGTCTCCTGCGCATGCGCGACCTTCCAGAGATGCGCACACAACCAGCAATGGCGGCGCCCTGCAAAGTGAGCCGCCGGTGAACCCATCGTCTTCTGCACTTCCCCTCACATCATTCCCCGCAGCAGCGGAGGTAAAAGGGTGAAACTGGGTGCCTTGGGAACCGGGGGAATACTTGGCTACATATATCGCGTTATAAGCGGATTCGCGTTGTAACAGATCACGTTATAACGGGGTTGAGCTGTATGTATAATATACATAATAGAGCTCTGTTGGAACCCCTCTTTTGCATATAATTAGCACTAACGTCCATTATACTGGTGCAAGGGCCCGTTACGACTGAAAACAACATTTAGCACTGCGTTAGGGAGTTTTGAAGACCCCGGAGCTTTGTGGATCTGGGCCTTATTTATTTATTTATTTATAAAATATTTTACCAGGAAGTAATACATTGAGAGTTACCTCTCATGTTCAAGTATGTCCTGGGCCCAGAGTAAAACAAATAATACATGGTTACAAATACAGTTACATAAATGAACAGGGTATACATTATTTACAAGACATTGCATGCATAGTTAAAGAAAATATATATTATGGGCGTATGAAACAGTTACAGACCAGATTAAAGTGTGAGACAGCCTTAGATTTGAAAGAATTTAAACTGGTGGTGGATGTGAGAGTCTCTGGTAGGTTGTTCCAGTTTTGGGGTGCATGGTAGGAGAAGGAGGAACGTCCGGATACTTTGTTGAGCCTTGGGACCATGAACAGTCTTTTGGAGTCTGATGTCAGATGATAAGTGCTGCAAGTGGTAGGGGTGAGGAGCTTGTTCAGGTAGCTGGGTAGCTTGCCCATGAAGAATTTAAAGGCAAGACAGGAAAGGTGAACTTTGCGCCTAGACTCGAGTGATGACCAATCTAGTTCTTTGAGCATATCGCAGTGATGTGTGTTGTAGTTGCATTGGAGAACAAAACGACAAATTGAATTGTAGAGGGTGTCAAGTTTGCCTAGGTGGGTTTGAGGTGCTGAGCCATATACTATGTCTCCATAGTCAATAATTGGCATTAGCATCTGCTGTGCTTAATGTGTCTTTTGTGCTTAATTCTTTGCTACTGTGAGAATTTGGAAAATGCCGTTTGATACTTATACACATAATTTATTCCACTGCAACTGCATTTCATTGGGTTTTTTTTTTTAAAGGAGTTGAGCTTTTACAGATTTTAGAATCATTGGCCTTCAGGACGAAGCTTCATTGTAGTAACCAACACAATACTTTAGCTGTTATGCACGGTGACAAGTTTGTTTACCATTGAATGTGAATTTCAGAGTACATTTCATAATAGATGTGAATATTGAATTTAGCATGTCTTGATGAATTATGTAGCGTTGATTTGATGAAATGACTTTTCACTTTGATTCATGATAACCTGATATTAAAACCTACTCCAATTTTCTGACACACAGCATTTGTGATCTTTTATTAAATGGTTTTCATGTGACACAAATAGCAGAGCAAGGTTGTTTGAAGGCTTACATCAATTCATCAGATTTGTTGGAATAAATTTCACCTAAAACCTTGTGTGGAATCATTTGTCTGGAACTTCAGTTTTATGGAACACACAACAATGATATATTGGAATATATTAGAACTTCAGAGATACTCAGGCAGAAATAGTTTATTTTCATAGTATCATATGAAATGCTTTTTATTCTGCTAGAGTACTGTAGTTTTATATGAGATGCTAATAAATATGAAATGTAAAATAAACGTGACGTACAAAATACATGGAAAAAATAATGAAGACGGGAATAGTGCTTGTCTATTTTTATGCTACTTCATTCTAACTTTATTTACTCTGTAACCCTTTCCTTAACAAACTATTGTATTTTGATAGTAGAGAAAGAAGGGATCGGTGTGACGTCAAAAACCACGGAAAAAAGCGGAACTCACCGGCCAAAAATAGTTAAAATAAAATAATCTTTATTGGGCTACATAAAAATGTGTAACATCTACATGAAGAATTGGCTCCTCCTCCTCCTGGATACCTGGGTAAAAAGGTGGACTTGACCTTAATTGTATAGCCTTGTTACCCCCTTACCGTCACATCCACATTTAACTGAGATTGTTAGGCAGGGAAGTCTATGCCATCTTAGACTTGGTAGATATTATTAGATACAACGATATCAAAGCACAAGACCACCAGGGGGTATATAATAAAAACACAAAAATAGTTGCAAAAGATCACAAACTGTGACAAAAGTAGTAACAGTGGTGTGAAAAAAAATTAGGTCTCCTACTCACATATTTAGAAGATTATAGTAGGTAAATAAATCTATTTTAATTAGAAAAAGATGAAGCAAAAATAGTGCAAAACAATTTATGTATGTGTAACAGGGTATGTCCCATTATACCATTCTTTCCCCCTGTTATCCCTGTTATGTACGTCCTGTTAGCTGCAGGCAGTAACAGGTTAAATCTGTGGGATTTTGACCCCCCTCATGCTCCTCTTTGATGGACAGGAGTGTGGTGATGACTCATGGCCTGTGTAAGCCTATCAGGGATAGGTACAGACCATGAGCCCACCCCTGCTTCCTGAGGAAGAGGTAGAGCCAAAACGTATTCAGTCCTGCTTGAGCTCTTGAAGAGATAAGAAGCAGAGAGATGTGAGTCTCTCCTATGGCAGGATGAGTGTGCTCACCCCAGACTCTGATCTGGGGGAACATCAGATTCAGCCTAAGGCCCCATACTATCCAGAAGCCTGGAATCCTCTGAACCCTTGAATCGCTGTAAGACCATCCTGCAGTGACTGCCAAATAAAGATCACCTTGTTCTAATATACTCCTGCCTGAGTATCAGTCCTTGGGCACGGGGAGAAAGAGTGCAGTAGTGGGGGCTGACCTCCAAACTCCTTGGAGCCCACTACTGCTGGAGGCGCATGCACCAGTGAGAGGAACTAAAAATGAAATCAAAAGCCTGTCCTGGTCTCCATAACACAGCAGATCAGCCCAGCTCTCCTGAACCTACAGGTATGCCTCAACACCACATGGTAGTAAACAGTGGATCTCCCAGAGGGGGGGGGGGGGGGCTACATGTGGTACATATGTAACATGGTATGTCTCTTTATACCTGTCTTTCCCCCTGTTATGTAAGTCCCTGCTAGCTGCAGGCTTTAACAGGTCAAATCTGTGGGCTTTTGACCCCCCTTTTGCTCCTCTCTGATGGACAGGAGTAAGGTTGTGACTCATGGTCTGTGTAAGCCTATCAGGGATAGGTATAGACCATGCGCCCGCCCCTCCTGTTTTTCCTAATGAGAGGCAGAGACAAAACAATCTGTCCTGCTCCTGCTCTGGAAGAGAGAGGAAGTCCTGTTCCTGCTCTGGAAGAGATATGAGGCAGAGAGCTGTCAGTCTCTCCTATGGCAGGATGAGCGTGCTCACCCTCAGTCTTTGGACTGAGGGAACATCAGATTCAGCCACAGAGGCCCTGTAAGATCAGGGGCCATCACCATCCAGAGGTCTGGGATCTCTGAGACTGCATCGCTGTATGGAGATCTGCAGTGGATGCCTGCCATGCAATAAAGACACTTGTTATGACACTCCTGTCTAAGTATCAGTCCTTGGGCAGGAGGGAGAGAATGCAGTTGTGACTTCTAGACACCCTGGAACCCACTATGGCTGGAGGAGCTGAACACCAAGAGAACGAACCTAAGCCGGTTCAAATCTCCATTATATTGCAGATCCAACTCAGCTCTCCTGACTCTAACAGGTATTGCACCTTACACTAGGTAGCATAGGCTGTGCATCTCCCACCAGGGGGGGGGGGGGGGGCAGTGCTACATGTAAGAGAAAGGAAAATATTTTTGTTGTATCTGTATATATCACAATTTATATTATCTAGGATAATGTATTATTAGGTCCTGTTGTATATTTGTTTAATACGTAATTTATTTGAGCTTGTCACTTACTGCACTCCGATTTTATTAGCTTAAAGATAAATAGAATGATGGGTAAAGATGCAGAATTTCCTAATATAATATGTCTTCAAAAATCAGGGGGGCATGGAAGAAATACAAGAAAACACAACTAAGTGCAGATGAAAGTACAAGATGGCTTTGTATTATGTCTTGGCTCTTATGATATTCCTACTCATGATGTGGCAGGTAATCAAATGCGCGCCACAACTTCAAGCAAGCTTGTTTTTGGGGGGGTTTGGAAGTTGGAACCTCAGTGTGTTATGGATTTTTTTTAAACTTTATATGTTTAAAAACTAAAAACCGCACTCACATTGTGTGCAGCATAAAACAGCATGTAACACTATTGTGTGTAAAACAATTGACTGCGTGATAGTCTCACTGCCACCGCTTCGTCTTGTCTCTGTGGTAGTGCTAGAACAGGCTCCCTGCTGCACTGTGTGCTTCCCCCAGGTGCTGGCGTCTCCTCGTGCCCTCACAGCTTCTCTTGGGGTGTTTGCACACGATTGATCTGTATTGCAGGCTTCACTGTGCCCCGATACATCACTTCTGGTCTGTCCATGTCACATCCGGTTGCGGTTTCACTGGCTGAATAACGTGTCTGGAGAATCAGAGTGTCTCAGGGACTAACACTCTACATGTTTCGCTATCAAAGAGCTCCGTCAGGAGTGTGCCCCCCCCTTCTCAAGACTCAGTATATATCTTGGCATCAATCAAGACAACACATGTTTTTAGACAGGAATCAACATTATAAAATCCTTATTGCACATGGACACATTATCAAAATTCTATATATGCTTTAAAATGCAATTAGGGATAAGGAAACATACTAAATTTGATCAAATATTACGAAAAGCAATTATGACATTCTTTTTATGTATATGCACTCGTAGTAATTCTAAACTTTTTAAAATACATGCAAATGCATGATGGTATTTTTACTCCATATAAAAGTATATATAAATATATAAAAATTAGTATAAAATATTGAAAACTGGGGGACAATTTTTTTTAAACAAAACGTGGATGTAATCTAATTAATACTATTTCATACATACATCAATGATCAATAAGCTGAATTGTCGTATAATAAATCCATTTATTGGTATAAAATTTTATTGTAGTATTACTTATTACCATAGGGTGTATTTAGGTCTTTGATAAAGGATTCAGTGCGCGCTATCCCCAAAGACTCTCCCCGAAAGTGTTGTAAGGGCCCTCCACTTCTCCTATTCTCCCGCGATCTTAGAAACATAAAACACAAAAAAGTATGCTTGTATACTATAAACTCTGACCTACAGGTGATATGAGTATTGATGGTGTATGATTTCACTGTAACATTAGATTTAAAATTGAATGTATCATCTGCCCCAAACTATCATGCCCTGAATGTTATAATATGTGCATCAATTCATTCTTCCCTAACTCATCCCGTAGACACTGCTTCAAATCATAGGCATTTGCACACAGAGCAAAACTGCAAAGTGGCTTAATGCATTGATGTTAATAGACACTATGGACTTGATACTATTAGGTACACATTTGCTCCCAAAATGCCTTGTTACATCACCCCAATTGTCAGTAAATTCAAGATGAGCAGTATATAGTTTCCTAGCTTTATAATCGTCAAAAATTCAAAGAAAAGATCTACTGTACAGTAACTTGAGCCATGATTTTTTTGGATCAATAAAACTAAGCACATACTGAAAGAGATACAGTATTGCGATTGGTGGAAAAAACTATTGATTGTGTGTAAGAACAGTACATTATACCTAACCAGTAGTTATAGGATAGTCACATTACTTTTACACTAAGCAGTCATTCTATAATCATGCGTGTATGTACTAATTTCCCTAAAGACACTGGATCCAATGCTAATACCTTTACCTATGATGACACTTTGGTTCTTTCTTTGGTTCCTCCAATGCCAACTTTAGGGAGGCTTTGTGGAAATCTTAATTTGAGCTACAGTGTGCACTGCATCGATGAAAATTAAAAGTGTGCTTTGCTGCACATCATAAATTTTTCTTTGTGTAAGTACTGTAATTTGTTAATCTGAATGTTAACAAGAGAGGTTTAATCCACCTCAGATAAGAGAAAAACAAGGACACAAAGAGGCACATTAATTTGTTCTATCCCATTCCGTAGGTGTGTCATGTAAATCTTCCTATTAACTATTCTGAGATGACAAACTGGTGCACACAGTGCAAAATTGGAACAGAGAGTTTGTTTCCAAATTTCCTTGTTAAAAATGACCCAATGTCTCATTCTCGGGTACCATTGCCCCTTACTACATCGACTGATTTGGGAAGACGGGTTACTTTAAACATTTCCTACAGCTGTATCCACTCACTGTGTCAACGTTTGCACTTCCTGCCTTTAGGCTCACACCCGTAACAGCTTAGTTTACTAAACTATTGAGTTTAGTAATGTACAGTAGTAATATTGTATGTATTGATCAATTAAATACCAAATTCACTATAACCTGTTCCTGGTCAAAAACAACGTATGTTTTTGTTATATAATTAAGATCACAATTTTAGCAAGGGGTAAATAAAAAAATATTATATTTGTATTTTATATTGTTTTCTTCTTATGTTCGGAGGTCGTATGGCCAAATTGTTTTTCTACATGATTTCCATGATATATTGTACAGTACACTGTATTCAGGTAAAAAAGAAGGACCCTTTCGTTTTTCATCACATTTGATATACAGTATTTCTTGCTCAATCCCCATGAAAAGTTGCACAATTGTAGGTCTGTTTATGTATGTAGCCCCGAGGTATATTTTTGCTTTCTGGCCCCCCTCCGCGCTTACCGGGTGGTCGCGGGTGCCGCCGGAGGCTGCGACGGACCCGGCGGCCCTTCGCGAGGGTGGGGGCCAGTGCAGGGAGCAGAGCGTTGCGAGGCGCAGGCCGGTTGCCGGGGACGCGATCGGGCCGTCGCTAAGGCCGCGATCGCGTTGCCACCGGCTCGGCGGCTTGAGAGGAGGGCGCCGCCATTGCGCGTTAGCGTGGCAAGCGCAGGGAAGGCCCCAGAGAGATCGCGCGAGGGCAGGACAGGGAGTAGAGAGGTTGAGGCGGCCATTAGGGGTTCGCGCATGCGCGAGGGAAGCGCGCACGCGGCCCCAATGCTTTAGGCAGCCCCTGGGAACTACAACTCCCAGGAGGCTTAGGGAGACAAAGGTCAGGTGCTCCCTTGCGGCCAATAGGGCTGGAGGAAGCTCAGCCCGGGAATATAGATACATTTCCCGGGCTTTGCAACAGTCAGTCAGGCAGAGCAGAGGAAGGAGTAGGAAGGGTGCAGGGAGCGCGTGGCTCCTGCATCAGGTAAGGGTTCTCCCTAGATCCCCAGGCAGGCCCCAATTCCCGGGTAAGGGTAGGGGGGTAACTGAAGAGGGACGCCTTAGACTGAGGAGGGACGCCTTAGCTAGGGAGGTGACCCTTGAGTGTGGGAAGTGCTGGTTTGGCAGTGTCGCAGCGGACAGTGCTGTGGGCACTGTCAAAGAGGCACAGTGTGCTAGCAGTGGGATTGCTGCGGGATTCAGGTGGCTGTGTGTGATTGCAGCTGTCTGGGTGTGTGTCGCTGCATGTGCTGTGCGCAGTGCGTGCAGTGTGTGTGCACGGTGTGAATACCTGCAGGCTGACAGTGTAAGCTGAGTGTTGGCTGCAGGTGTGTTAGGCTGCTAGGATTAGCAGATACAGTTGAGACTGGGTAGCTAGGGGAAGGGGGGCGGTTATTGTCCACAGGCCCTAGGAGTTTCCCCAAGCCATCCTAGGTTGCGGTTTCTCAGGGACAGGCCCTAGGTTAGGGTTGCTGTCACTCAAGCAGTAGTCAGTGATAGGAAGGCGGTTGCTGTTCCCACGTGGTTGGTGTTGCCGTGTTCCGGTTGCAGTGTCCCTTGAAGCTTGGGACCCCTCGTTGGGGTCCACCGGCAGAGTACCTGGAATAGGATCAGACGGACGTCTGACCCTTTTAGAAGAAGTGTGTTGCGTCCCGAGCATCGGAGTCTCGGAAGGTATCTTCTCATATTCTAAGTGCCCAACCCTGGGCCCTAGCTTAAATAGTGACTGCGCAGTCACCCACGACCTCCGAGGAGTTACGAGACATTGGGTGTGGGGTGATCACAGACACTGGGTGGGGTACACCAGACATTGGTTGATGTGATGCGGGTAGAGCTCTGGTTAGGGGTATGTTATGTAATGTGTTATATGTGTGTTAAGTAAAGAGTTAGTATTGTTTATCTATAAGTGTTATTGTATTTCTTACTCAGGGCTATCTTTCCTAACGGGGGATCCTGGGTAAGTGGAGGCGCTGCACCAAGTAAGGGTAAGGGTTTTTCCCCAGGCTCCCAGCTAGCGGAGGCTCAGATCTCCTGGAGCCACACAGGTTATGCAGTACCAGTAGTCCCTTAGAGCAGGTGTGTTGCAGGGAAAGGGACCGGTTAGACCACGAGGGGCCAATGTGATATTGGGTGGGTCAGCCGGTTCACAAAAAGGGCTACATGTAGATTCACACTATATAAGAAGCACAATGTAAACAATCAACTGATTTTAACTAAATTGATGTCACTGTATTATGTCAACAAGTACTAGATACACTGCGGTAGGCTCATTTTCATTAAACGAGAAATAGGAGTTTTCCTTCATAGCTCATAAATGTATTAAACTGTTGTAATCTAATCTGAAACACTAAGACTATTATAAAGTTTGAGTTCAAAGTATGGATCAAATAGTGTGTTCAAAATGTGCTCATTCTGCTAAAACACACACACCCTGAAGATGAGAATGCCACTGTCTGATTGCAAAATTGATAACACAGTAATCCAGCTGCTCCCACTCCTGAATTATACGTAGTTTTATAAATGAGATATTTCCATCCTCCTAGTGGCCATCCTTTATCAGATAACATACAGTACTTATCTTTGCTAAACACCATTTTTCAACTACTGTATGCACATGATGAGGTCATCATGCCGTCACCAATTCCAAAGAATATTTATTAGATTATCACATCATTCTTAAATGTAACAATCTATTGTGAAACCTGTAATTGGCAGAAACAAAAATAGAGAATACTAGGGTACTCTCTGGGAATAAATCCACTTTGTTGCACACCACCAAATAGAAAAAATTAAGTAACTTTATTAAATCGAGGGGTTGCAAAAAACATATAAAAAATATATACAGAGTATAGGCGTAACTACCAACTGAGCTTCTTACTAGTACTGGTTGAAATAATGCCAGGGTAAGTAGCAAAAAATGAATGAATAGACAAAAGTGTAGAAATAACTCCTCAAACAAAGTTAACAAATGCGGACTGGTAAATGTATATGTAGCCCCCTGCTAAAACCAGGCCCTTTTAGCATGCAGGCTAGGGCAGCACTCTGGCAGTGTAGGGGTTAAACCCATTACACATGGTCCTGTATGTGAGCAGTCCCAGAGATAGGCTACAATGTTGCAGACCCCAGGCACACGAGGCATGACTCAGAGCTAGGAAAGTTCTAGTAGGCATGTGACTGGTGAGGTGACAGATTACTACAGCATGTTTTGCCCAGAGACAGGGAAGGGGAAAGCTTGACACCCCTGCGTGTAAGAGGTGGGGACCCACCCTGGAGAGAGAGACAATGTGCTGGGGCAGACTGTGCTTGGTGCCCGGTGCAACAGAGGTTCCCATGCTGCAGGGAGCAGGGCTATAGCCAGGTTTAAGTAGGGACCTGGTGCTGAGCCCATGCCACTCTTATCCAGGGTTAAGTTAGGTCCTGGGAGGAACTGCAGGCAGAGGGGGAACTGCTGCAAGAGAGACAAGCTGCAACCTCTCCTGTTATGCTGTGTCTGCTGACAATGAAGCAAGCATCCTGTTTTAAAATTTCCTGACGCCCTTTCTACTTATTCTACTCCTCACTACAGCCTTGGCCTGGATCCACTGGAGAAGCCCTGAGATCAAAGGTAAAACTGACTGAGCGACACTACGCTGAAGCAGGTATAAATCCTGTTTGCAGTGCAAGAGAGAGACTGATTGCGTGTACACCCTACCTTCTGCAGCCGGCTGGGGGTAGGGGTGTTACATTTGACGCTGCCAACGTGGGGCTTGAGGAGTGGATTACCTTTTATGCACTGGCCACAGGAGTGAAGAACTGTGTGGGTCCATGTTTGGAACTTTTGGGACCCCAATAATTGTTTTGCCATGCTTACCATTATCTGCTGAGATTTACATTGGAGCTGCCAGTGAATTGGACTTTAACTGTTGCAAACACCCCTTTACATTTGGAGCTGCAGTGAATTGGGCTAATGGGAATGGACTTTAATTATTGCAAGCAGTACAATTATATTTGGAGTTCCCAGTGGGAAGAAATTGTTCTGTGAGAGAGAGTGCATTACATTTGGAACTGCCAAAATGGGGCTGAGAAAGAAAAAGACTGTAAAGATGGACATCTTCCTGTTTGAGGATTTTGATCTATTCGATAGAGATTGGCCTCTATTTCCCTGGAGCAAAGATGCTGATCTTGAGTCTGCGGAGAAAAGTTCACCCGTCTGTAACGGCGGGGAAAATGCCCTGCTACTACCAGTGACTATGCCCCTACAGAACCTGGGGGAGGACAAGGTACCTAACCTTTCTGAGTCCCCCAGTAAAGAGGTGGTTGCTGTGCCGGATTCGTGCGTCCCAGAGTGCCGTGCAGAGGAGGACGCGGTGCCGCTGTGTCCACTTTATCTGATCAAGGTTCCTGCCGTTCCTGTTCTTTCCCTTGTGGAGGATGCTGCTGCTGCTGTTCCAGAGTCGAACGTCCCAGAGGGCAGTCTACCTGTGGTGATGGTGCTGTCCGAGGCATTGCCTGTCTTTGTTCCAGTGAGGATCCCATCTTTGGTGGTCAGCGGCGCTGATACTAATACATTTTTGCTGCAGTGCAGAACACTCCAAGAGGCTCCTGTGCCTAACACTGTTAAAGAGCCCGTGAGCCTGGCGCTGTTGAAGCTGCGTTGGTGTCGGCAATCCCAGAGGACAGATCGCAAGTGAGTATGAGAGCGGGACAGTTATTGCTTGCTAAGGCTGCTGGGACTGTGTGCCAGGACTCTTTGGTTACTCCGGAGCTGGAGGTAACTGCACCCATGGGAACTAGGACATTGGTGAGCTGGACAGTCTCGGTAAATGTGGGCCTGCTGAAGCAAATGTGTCTCAGAAATGTATGCATGATAATGAAAATGTGTTTCTCAATGTATCTCTGAAATGTACAGTATGCTTAAAAATATGTCTGCTAATCCTATGCCAGACATGAGTGAGAAGAAAGTGTAACCTCCTATCACTAGCAAGCTGTTACTATGTGCTGTATTACCTGCTGGCTCACAGGGCCTAAGTCTCTGCCACGGAGAGAGCCTGGGGTGCGCGCAATATTTATAACGGGCGCAGCGCCCCCACCTGCGACAGCTCCCGCCAAAGGGGGAGTGGGTCTTCGCAGAACGTATATGCAAGAATTACACTTACACAGCCGAGCTCTAAAACCAATCTCTTTTACTTGCAGATCAAACTCACAGTACATTACATGACATAACATTCCTATATACGGATATACAGTATATAACACGCCACGGCGGACGTCCACATTTCCTAGCGCCACGGCGGACGCCCCACAACCTGCGCCACGGCGGACGCCAACAATAATCCCCCACACCCGCCACCGGGTGAGCCCACCCCGTGTCCGATCCTTACGGATTAGTCCTCCCGCTCACAGCAGGCCCTAGGTGTGTGTATGGGTGACTGCGCAGCCACTATGTCTCGGGTGAATGAATGATACAGTTGGTGCACTTGATGAAATACCTGCCGAGCACTCCGGTGCTCGGAACTGCCATGATCTTCAAAAAGAGTCTCTGTACGTTGACACCGCTCTATCTCTCTCTCTCTCTCTAGGGTCCGGGGTGCTCCCACCCGGACTCCGGCAACTCCAGGGGGGGGGGTCTGAGCCCAGACCTCCCTCTCGACGGTATAGTCCCGGTCAAAACTTACAGTACTAGGGGAACAGGAACCTTACTAAGGCGATCCCTAGCTCAGCTTGTCTCTAAGGTGACTCAGGGCTAGCTGGGCCTGGGGCACCTGGCCTGCGCCGGGGCGGCTCAACCTCCCCTCACAGACTCTCCGTCTCCTCTCCTCTCCAATCAGCTCTGGCTCCACGTGCGCGCAACCACTGCCTATATCTCTGGCACCTCCTCTGCCCATTGGCTAGCCTCTCTCACCTGACCCTCCCCGCAGGGCTGCTGGGTCAATGGACAGGCTCTCTCCCGCCAAATGCACTCTCCTCCTTCGCGGGCTTTTGCAACTACTATTTGCAAGCGCAACCTCCCGCTCAATGGGGTGAGTCCGGGGTCACGGCTACAAAAGTATTACTTAATTGGTTGGAGAAAGGTACATTTATACCCACACAGGTGGCAGCTATCAAGCAGCAGAGGTACAGAGTGTTTCAGGGGGTTGGCTTCCCGCAGTTGCCAGAATCTTTAAGGTTGAAAGACAATGTATATAAAGCGCTGCAGAGTGCTCTTTGTAGGGAGGTAACCAGAATTATCTGTGAGCAGTAAAATTGTCCCTGATTTCAAGTGGTGGGGAACCAGGAAAACTCACCATAAAGAGAGTAGAGACTATTAATGATGGTCTTTCCTACTCGACCCTAACTGTAGTAAGGGATTTTCCATATGTTCCTACTACTAAGGAGAAGTGTTATGCTGGGTTTTGCCAGGGCCTGGTTATTATCAGATAAACTACTAGTCTAGGAAAGATAGTTAGGAAGCTGTTTCTATTGTCTATGTGTCAGCATCTGGGCTGCGTCCTGATAATACAGCTGTATGAAGTACTGTAGCTGCATGATAAATGGTTGCAGCTTTACTTCCTCAGCCACTGTGTATATTTCTGTAAATGCTCGTGTCATTTGTTGTAATGGGATTAGCATGTTTTAAGGTATCACTGAAGGTTATAATATGTACTGCCATCGTTTGGTGAGATAAGACCTGTATATACTAGAGTCAAATGCTTGTGTCAATTGCGGTATGTTGTTAATATGGTTTCCTTATTAGGAGGTTACCTTTAATAGCCTGGATCATTCGGATGAATGGATTCTAAATTGTATAATAAATAGTCCACACAAATGCTTGTGACATTTATTAATATGTGTACTGTGATGATGAATATTATATCTGAGATATGCTGCTGTACAATTTGGTTCTTCTTACAGAAGTGACCTGTTATGTTATGTAATGTGATGTTGTACCTTTGTATTATGGTAACTGTATTTTTATTATATAATTGTGCCCGGTTGGCATGTTTTGTGATGCTATACCACACGTTGCCTCTCACAAGGGCGGCGAGATTATTTGCCCCCGGGGAGAGTCTAGCACCCTGCTAAAACCAGGCCCTTTTAGCATGCAGGCTAGGGCAGCACTCTGGCAGTGTAGGGGTTAAACCCATTACACATGGTCTTGCATGTGAGCTGGCTTCAGAAATAAGATACAATGTTGCAGATCCCAGGCACATGAGGCATGACTCAGCTAGGAAAGTTCTAGTAGGCCATGTGACTGGTGGGGGGTGACAGATTGCTACAGCATGTTTTGCCCAGAGACAGAGAAGGGGAAAGGTTGACGCCCCGTGGGTATAAGAGGTGGGGACCCGTCCTAGAGAGAGAGAGGCAATGTGCTGGGGCAGACTGTATTAGGTGCCCGGTGCAACAGAGATTCCCATGCTGCAGGGAGCAGGGCTATAGCCAGGTTTAAGTAGGGACCTGGGGCTGAGCCCACTCCACTCTTATCCAGGGTTAAGTTGGGTCCTGGGAGGTACTGCAGGCAGGGGGGGGGGGGGACTGCTGCAAGAGAGACAAGGTGAAACCCTGTCCTGTTATGTGGTGTCTGCTGACAATAAAGCATCCTGTTTTAAAAGTCTTTGGCGCCTTTTCTACTTATTCTACTCCTCACTACAAGCATGGCTTGGATCCACTGGAGAAACCCTGAGACCAAAGGTAAAACTGACTGAGCTAAACTACACTGAAGCAAATAGAAATCCTGTTTTCAGTGCAAGAGTGAGACTGATTGCATGTACACTCTATCTTCTGCAGCCGGATGGGGGTAGGGGTGTTACATATATCACACAGTATGATGTGATGATCGGGTCACTTAATCTCCAATGAGGTGATCAAATGTGGTCACAAAGAGGGTGAACCTCAGAGGGAACTTTAGGATGGCTGATAATTAGCCATACAGTATATGTTGCAAGCCTAAATATATGCAACACTGCACAAACTGATGATAAAGCTAGTGCAGTGAATTAACAACCCAGGTGCAAAAGATGTAATATATAGATAGCACAATGATAGTAACTGAATGTGCCATCGGGGCTAACAAATGCCAAACACAGCAAATACAATGCCCTGCTATGAAGGCATATACCAGATGAAAGATCAGTAATGCATCTAGTAGAAATAAACACTGGGTATGCTGCAGGCTGGAGATTAACAATATAACCCTCCATGGCTCAGGGTAGCTAGAAAACACCTAATAACTTATAACAGACCCATAATGGTGTCTGATGTCACAATAGACGTGCCCGACGCACGTTTCCCTCCAGCTATGGAGCTTCGTCAGGGGAAATTAGCGAAGGGCTCGGTATACAGAATATTTTAAGGATAGCTGTTGCTATGGTTTTAAATGCCCCAAAATGGTTGGTGTTAGTCGTGCATATGTAAATTTGTGTTAGCAATCGAGTAATACACATGCACAAGCAAAATACAAAATAAAAATACCTGGCAGTCGCTCAATTCGCAGGTACTGGCTGTTGGGAACATCCCATCCACGAATTTCCTAGTGCGCATGATTAGGTCAAATACTGGCGATTAAGTGGTGAAAATGTGTAGACAAATACAATTACCTGACAGACACTCAATGCGTAAGTGCTAGCTGTTGGAAACAACTCGTCCACAAATTGGCTAGTGCGCATGCGCGAGAACTTAGTCCAGAGTGCAATAAAGCATATTAAGAAGTGCTAAGCGCTTGCATCACACGATTGTTTAAATCAGCCAAAAGTCATCATCAATAGCCTTGTATAGAGAGTGCTCCCTATGGTTATAAGTACATCCCAAGCACAGATGACAAAGTGAGACATCCAGCACAGACCGCTGGAAATGACAATATATAGCCGCCTTAAAGTATGATGTTCACAAGTACAAATGTACATCTGATGGACAATGGCTAAGATGATAGATATGAAGATTTAACGTCAAGTTTCCCATAAGCAAATTCCAGAGACTATGATATGTGTGGTGACAATTATAGCATTGATAGAAATCTGTTCTATGTGTTATGAAGTCACCGCACATGTCATAGTCTCTGGAATTTGCTTATGGGATAACTTGATGTTAAATCTCCATATCTATCATCTTAGCCTTTGTCTATCAGATATACATTTGTACTTGTGAGCATCATATTTGAATTGTGAATTAAAATATTGGCTAATTATCAACCATCCTATAGTTCCCACTAAGGTTCACCCTCTTGGTGACCACATTTATTCACCTCTTTGGGGTTTATGTGACCCGTCTCCTATTCATAGTGTGTTATATACCTTTATCGGTCCGCATTTGCTAACTTTGTTTGAGGTGTTATTTCTACACTTTCGTCCATTCATTCCTTTGCTACTTACCCAGGCATGATTTCAACCAGTACTAGTAAGAAGCTCAGTTGGTAGTTACGCCTATATGCTATATATATTTTTAATCACTGTCTCTATTTTGTACAGTGATATATGTTTTAAGTAACCCCTCGATTTAATAAAGTTATTTAATTTTTCTTATTTTGTGGTGTGCAACAAAGTGGATTTATTTCCAGAGAGTACCCTAGTATTCTCTATTTTTGTTTCTGTCTGTACCTTAGTCTACGTGTGTATCTGCCATCTATTAATATTATTTACCCTGGTCTATGAGCTGGTAGATAGAGTTGATCATTAGCCTTTCTCCACCATTTTCTGTAGACCTATAATTGCTCAAATGTTCATAAACATTTTGGGATTTTTCAGAAAGATCAAAATAAAAGGGATCCGTTTATCTGAACACACTGTACTGTAGATATGCAAGTTGACCTAAACACCAGTCTGCCATGCAGTAATATGCAGAAAAAATATGTCATTTATAAACCATCTGACTCATTAGTCACTCAGGAAATGGAGTGAAAAACTCGACAACTTTACGTTCCATTTGCCAACACCGGATTGATGAATACAGCAGTAGCATTTTCGTAAGGAACATATACGATTTAGATACAAAAACCTTTATTACATTTTAATAAGTAGGCCCTATAGTGTATTTATAAGACATGAAAATGATTTTTACAAATACTTTCCTGAACAACTATTATAGATAGTGAAAAAGAGAGAATGTCTCTTCCCTTCACAATTTGTCAAAACAATGTAGGTAGAGAATCACTTGACATGGCTAGATTGCATTGAAATTGCTTTTCCACATTTGACAACATTTCATTTAGTCAGATTTTTCGAAAGACAATTTTCCTACTCATTTCTTTGATGTGTCAAATTGTTTGCAATAGTCAAATTGGATTTTGTCTATCTCTTTCCATCAACGTTTCTTTTTGCTTGAAGTTAAAAGCCTGGTTTCACAATACAAGAGATTTTGTACTATTAGATAAGATAAGGTCTTAATTATGAAATTGTTTTTTTAAGATAATGTTTGAACGATATGATTTTTTTTAAATCACTTTTTGTGAGAAAGATAGTCCCAATTTAAAATAATAAGTGCAGTCTGTAAGCACATACATTTGAATATGTTAGTAGAAAATGTTATGGACGTTAACCCTTACAGGGTTTGCAGGGTGCAAAAAGTTGCTATACATTACATTAACAGGCAATCCACGAGGAGTTAAATTGAGTTAAAATAAACACACACTTTTTTTTTAAATGTAGGTGTTTTTCCCTGTTAACTCCATTTTGTAAAGTAGCGTTCACATTTAATTTAACATTTTCAATTTATTGGTGAACTAAGCCCAATCACCAAGGGTTAATTCCTTGGACTCTGCCATAGATGAGAGAGAGTAACTTTGGGGATTCGATGCTCCTCCACCATAACACCCCTTCCCTCCTTAGGGATATTTGGCTGATACGGGTGTTATGGTGCTAACCTGTTGGGTTTACAAGAGGCCTAAGCCTCCGCACTTGGGGAGTCTGGGGTGGCTGGTGCAGCGCCTCCACTCGTGAGGATCCCTGTGTTGGTGGGATAGCCCCTCACGGGAACCGGTATACCTATGTGATATGCCTCCAATAACCACAATCCACACAAAGTATATGCAACCTATTTACTATATTCCCATATTCTCAGCAATACAGTATACACACACAATCACAGTAACCGTCCCCCAAAGTACTGAGAGTGCCCTGAGCACCGTTAACCCAATGTCCATCAGAACAGTCCCTCCCAGAAATATATGCGAGGGCAGCGCTACCCTCCCCGTGTGGTGTGGGTACCTTCCTGGGTACTCGGGTACACCAGGGTATATTCAGACAAGCTGCATCCGTAAGCGCACAATGCAGGACCTCCGACACAATCTCCGTCTCGCCTTACGTCCGGTAGCACCGCACATCCGTTCCACCAGGCCTGGAGAATCCTCCGCCGTGGTTCTGTCTGCTCTACTGAATTGTCTGCACACTAAGGGGCAAGTCCCTTACTATTGGCCAGCCCTACAACACTCCACTACTGTGTAGGGGAGCTAGCTGGGGCCTACGGGGGAACGGTTCTGGCCTAGTCCAAGGGGCTTGACTTGCTCCCGGGACACTACCTCTCCCTTTGCCGGCTCTGTCAGGACTGAGAATGCCGCCTCCAGTCCGTTGAGGAGATCCTGAATGACAGGACCTCCTCTTCCTGCAGCGCCAACCTCAAGATGGCTGTTGCCTTACACACAGTCCCCATGTATATGGCCGCGCCAACCACAACATAGCAGAAATAGCTCACTAAACCCTCCCACGCGACGGGACCACTGCCAGGGAGGAGGCAAGGAGGGTACCCTGCTACTCTTGTTTATATCTATGCTAATTAATTATGTGATTATTTAGGTATTTTATAGATTATATTTGATTTATTTTATTTTTCTGTTGGTATATGGATGTATTTGAGGCTTTACTTAATTATTTTATTATCATAAGTATGTTTAGTCATCAATTATCTTTTAGGTATCTCTTTCTTGTTGTATACTGTGGTTATTATTGTTGATAACTTCACTAAACATCATCAGTGGCCATTTCCTCTTGTTTGATATTCCCATCATGAGCTCTCTTTTGCTATTTTATCAAATCAATACCAAGCATGTAGGACTATTGCTACCTTTAATGCATGAATTGGACTGCAAAAGGTTACATTTCCCATGACCACACTATAAAGGAAAGCAAGAGAGAGACTTGGGAAGTTTTACTCCTGAGGAAGTAGTAACCCGTTAGTTTGCGAAACGCATTGGGTTGGGTCAGCAAATGGGAGAAGGGTGTTCTGACTCATTACCTGGAGACCGACAAGAGACGCGTCCACACAGTGCAGTGGAGAGATGGTGACAGACGAACTCTACTGTCAGCCGGATCATTTCTCCTGCCCCATGACAGTGCATTTTTCAAGCACGCCAAGAGCCTGGAGTTCCTATCAGGTTATCTTGGTCTGCACATCCATTCCATGTTTTTTGTTTGGAGTCATTTTTTGTTTGGAGTTAGATTTGCTGCTCACCTTTTAGGCTTACAGGATACTGAGTGTCCGTCGGTGTTAGTGGGGATAGACAGGACTGGCTTTTGGATCTGTAACTTTCATCTTGGTGCAGCGCCTCCATTCCAGCAGGGCCTATCAGAGATAGGTGCAGTCCCTGCCATAAAACCTCTTTCCCTCCTCCTGAAAGACTGCAGCCTCAGGCAGGAGTAAAACATAACGGTGTTCTTAGTTCTGTAAAGCATACATCAGCATAACACACTGACATCATACAACATACTTTCTTCTCTGTGTCCGTGGAGCCAACTCCTGGAGCTTGAGGCCACAAGAGTCTCGCCTTATCTCCCACACTCCCTGGTGGAGCATGTGGTAGCTGCTTCCACTCCCCTGCGTGAGGGAAGGCCTGACACCAGGTCCCTGGTTCAGGAAAGAATAGCACTCCTCTCTCCGAGAGGGGGAAGAATAGTACATACCTCTCACACTGAGGAGACAGAGAGACAGAAACGAAATTTGGAGCTGCAGCCCCTTTTTGTTAACAGGGGAGGGTCCCAGGTTGACGCCCCTATTATGGGCAGTAATTGGCCTTGGCCCACCCCCTTGTAACTACTAGGCAGTTGTTTACTGCAGTAGGGCAGAGATTAACCCTAACACTGCATGCGCTGGTACCAGGACTTATGTGTTAGGCAGGGAAATTTGTAGCCCGGGGGTACCTGGCTACATTAAATAGTTTTGAGGATCATACAGACTGTGCATTGTGTCTTTATGTTCCTTACAGTAACCCTGTTATTTGATAAGAAAAGGACCTCCTTGACTGACAGCAGAGATTACGTAATATCCGTGAGACAAGCATAAAACTCAAGAGAATAATAGTGTGAGTTTTAACTCTATAGGATTAACAAGTATAGTTCTATCTGTATGAACGCATTATACTATTTGTGGTATTTTTCCCGTCTTCACATACTGTATTCCCGGGACCAATGTCATTGTCACATTAGGGTTTGGCTCACTATCAGAGGTCCCCAATCTGTGCCCCAGATTTTCAGTACCTGTTGCCACCAGAGCCCTTGAAGGTAGGCTCAACCCTGTACTAGCCACTAGGGATACCCAAGACACATGTTAGACTGGCCAGACACAGGAAGAATAATAAACATTTATTGGGTCGGGTTTATTGTATGGGGCCACAACAACATGGATTGCAACAGCCAGGACAGATACAGGACAGCTATAGAAAAAGAGGAATGGCATGTGGGAGGGGGGGGGGGGGCAAATGATCACAACAGACCAGAATCACAGTCCTCCAGGATGCCAACTGAGCTAAGTGATCCTGGGCTCACTAAGTCCTTGTGAGGGCTCAACTTGAAGAATAGTCTGCAGAACCCACCCCCAATCCTCTGGTAACTTCCCAGCACTTCAACAGAAAATAATACGGGGAAAAGTGGTTAATAGCCCCCGGGCTACCTAACACACAACAGATGGTAGCCTCCTAATTACTGGGTTGGTGAGGGGAGCCTCTATCCACAATCTGTTGTGGTTTCCTTTACCGGAAACAGGGAAATGTGACTTGGTAGCCTTCATGACTAGCGAGACCAAGGTAATTGGTAGCTGGTACACTGGGGATCCCTACCCACCACAGCTGAATGCGCCAAAACAAATTAAACTCCTTCCTAGGATACAAAGGGAAACATGGCTTGGTAGCCTCCTAGCTACAGTACATAGCCCTTTTGGGGGGGGGGGGCACTGTCACCCACATTAGTTTGACGCCACAAACGTATGTCTGAAGACCACCACAGCTTGGCACTCCAGGCAGTGTTCCTCTAAGTGATACCCCTCTGCAGCGATGAGATGCAACCCCAAGATCCAGAACTTGGTCTCCTCAGTTCCCATCTGCTGACTCTGCCTACAGGGACCCTCCCACAGTCCCCTGTCAGCACACACTGTTCCATCACGTCGGGCCTGCTTATATTAGTCTGAGTTCCAATTCACATAATGGGAACCCCAGTTGTTGCTAATCCCAGACAGGGGCGGAGTACATTTGGCTCTGAGGACAATGCTCTACTTTTGAAAGAGAAGTGCACTAAGCAGGTGATTGACCTATCCCTGGTTCCTCAACAATGGGCATAATCCATCACAGTGTTCATACTGTATATACAAAACTCAATGGAACCACATAGCTATACTGTATGCCCATACAAGGGCTTCTTCCTCCCCAGGCATACAATGCCATATTCTGATGCACAGTAATTCATTCTGATGACAGCTCCTTTTGCAAGAGAGATTTAACTCCTGCAGGCCAATAACCTCTTGAAGAGAGCTGTGGCTCACTGTTTTACGTAGTTTAAGCATAACATATAATAAAATACATTGGGCAAACCCCCGGTGCCCACCATTAACCTTGGGTTACCCTAATGTGAATAGGCAGAGCGCCCTAGAATTTTTAGGAAGCATTGCTGCCTATTTTGTCACAGTCGTGTTTCTTACAGTACTTCCATGTTGCTAAACTAAAATTTCTTCATAAATGTAGCATGTGTACCTTTTAGTAGAGATGGGTGAATGTGTCAAAAATTTGCGTTGAGGATGTTTTACTGTTTCTCTGGTAACATTGGATCCGCTGTGTGACATTTGAGGGGGTGAATGACCCTGAAACCACTGTCGTTTTCATTTCACCCCCTCTCCCCCTTTTCTGCGAATGTCATAAGGAATGTAATAGATTTTGAAAGTTTATACATTCGATTCACCCACACCCTGAAATATGTTTTTCTGTGGAGAAGAGAGGGAGAGAGTGGTGGCTGGTGTTATTGCATATACTTGAAGGAAGGCTAGTGTCACTTTTTAAATCCAAGCCACAAATTATCGGCTGCGAAGAAATGCCTCATTCGCAGCAAATTCATATGTCGAAGAAAAATTCACCCATCTTTACCTTCTAGGACTACCCATTATTTTTATAAATACGGTTTTCTTTAGCTTTATACAGTACTAGTACGTTTTAACGTTCCTATCTTTTCTTGATTTACCCTCTTGACTGCTAGTATACAGGCGCTCTTGTACTATTTGATTAATTTACAGTATATCTGTTCTGTACACATGATGATGAGTCTCTCTGATTTTTTACTCCTGCTTCTGCCAACTCTCTTTCGCTTTGCAGGACTTTTAGGTAACTAGAGGGCAGATGTTTACCTATAAGTCACATGCGCGAGACATTTAAAGATGGTGCGTTGGAGAGGCTGGCCTACCCGCTCCAACAAGCCAGGCCGTGTAGAGGTCCCACGCGGGACATTTAAACATGCACCTATCAGATCTCTTGTTGGAGCGGGCGCGAAAGCGCACGAGATGGACTTCACTGCGAAATGTCCAGCAGCGAATTGTCCTGGTGGTGACATGTACTGGCCGCAGAATACCGGCAGCGTTTTGGTCCCAGAGTGCAAGGAAAAGTGTATACAACCTTTAATCAGTAAGACTAATTTGAACCCTGGGAAGACTTGCGTGCAATCTGGCAGCAAATGGGTTAATTATATGTCTACATCCTAAATGTAGGTCTATAATGTACTCCTATAGCAAGTTTACAAACTAATCTAATACTGTCTAATCCTTTCTGATTACTGTATATAAAGGCAAATTCCAGGGTTGTCCTTTGTGGCCATTATTGTTCATTATGGCAATTAAGCAGCACAAATAGCATTATTTAATAAAGAAGTAAGGGGCATTGTATTTCAAAATTTCACATATAGATGTAGCTAGGTCTACTATCCCTGGAGCCACAGAAAAAAAGCATTTAGCTGAGACTCTGGGGCAAGTGACAGCATCAGTAGCTGCATGTTAACGCACTGGGTTGTCCGTGGCTGCTCGGAATGGCCACAGTCAGATTCCTCTGCCAATCCGTGACTGCGGGAAAGGTAAAATTGGCTAAATCTGAATGAAGCCTTCCTACAGTAATTATGCTATCCCATGCTTACTGTACAGTGAACAATATGAGTCCATTTCTGAATTAAAGGCAAATATATCCAAAACTGTAATACTACTTTAAATGATTACTGCCAATGTAGCTTATTAAATTAGTTCAAAGTCATATGGTCTAAAGAAACTATCACATATCTCAGAATTCAATTGGGAAAATGGTGCTCAAAAATCAGATGTATGCTCTGTGTAGATGATTGATATAAATCCATGTGTCCAGGGTGCTGTATGAATGTCCCCAAAAGGCCTTTACTGCCTATAACCTAAGACGTTATGAATTGTATATGAACAACTCAAAATCAAGAATATAGTTAACATATATTAAGATATCCATAAGATATATGGAAAAGACCAGTACATGAGGTGAGTAGATAATCCATAACGGTATATAGAAAGTGGATTGACAGCCACACAAATGAGTCAAAAAAACAATACTCGCCAACTATAAAATATTAGCAACCATACTTGGTAACAATTGCAATATGAGCCATAAGGAAAAAAACCTCTAAGTTTAAGCAAAAGTAGAGAACTTTAAGACATTATTAGTGCTGATAACCCCTCAAGTTAAGTTGGATACTGAATATCAAAAGACAACCGTAGAACAACATGATAGTAGAAACTTAAAACCAGTTTCAATAATACAGAACAAATTAGGTTGACTTTCAAGAAACACTGGGGAGTGTTATCTCTTTAACCTTTCATTTCATCGGGTCCTAACATAGTTTTTAAAAGAGCTAAAAGAGTAGCCAACTCTCTTTCCCCAAGTCTCTTTACATCTGGAGTTGATTCTAGATCCAATATCCCTAAAGGGACCTTCAGATGTAATAAATTCAAGATCTGAATTAGGATGAACTCAACAGATACCTTTAGCTCCACAGTGAAACGAGAAATTTTAAAAATCATTTATTACATAATTTATTGTTTACTTATTTACGTGTCGATGTGGTCAACAATATGTGGGCAGGACCACAAGATGCCTTAAAATTAAGATCATGGAGCATCCTTATCTTATTTTGAAGAAGGATCTCAATGATCCTGTCCCCAAACACTTTTCTTGCTGCCCTAGGGGAGCCATTGTGAATTTCACGTTTCAAGGTATTGAGTATGTTCCTCCCTTACCCGGAGGAGGAAATAGAACTCCTACACTGTTAGGCACTAGCTCGGCATCGATTACTAACCATATTTTGTTCTTTAATTAAGGACAGTGGACATTTGTTTCCACTTTGCTAGCCTTTGAACAACTATCCTAGATGCAGCAAGTGACAGGGTTTATAATACCCTTTCACGCATTTTGGATCCTGGACACCTACTTTGTGTCTGAACTATAGGATTTACACTTGTGTTTAATCATCGTTTTAATCACCATTATTTTAATTGGATATTATTAAACGTATTTATTTTAAATCATTGACAACACATCCAGGTGAAGATAGAGTGCCTCACTAGGTTACATTTTCTTTGTGTTTAGATAAGAGGCTATGTAACTAATAATTAAAAAAAAGACAAATGTAACCATACATCTGAAAATATAACTAACGTGAAAGAATATGAATATGGAGCAGCAAGCACATTTTATCAGCTTGTCACAGAGACAAATTAACAGATTGCTCATTAGTTTCCATAAAGGAATGGGATAAAATGTTACATGTGATTATCTCAGAAGAGGATTGTAAAAAACTGTTGAATTTTTGCATGTAAAACTTTTAAGAACTCCAAAATCCTCCTTATACACCAATTCATCTTAAATCTGTGCATTTGGTACCAAAAGATAACATTTGGAGATGTGGGCAAAAAAAGTGTTGATCTTGACACTGCATGTTCAGAGTGCTGCATCTTAAAGTATTCATATTTAAGTGAATACTGTATGTAGTTAGACTGTAGTTATATATTTATTGTTCTTCATTCAAGACTATAATCTTAGCTGATGGGATATCGATCTAATTGAATTGTCTCTTCACCACATGTATGTTTTAGCCCATTGAATCATCTGTAACCCCGTTTCAAAGATTCACCCCCACCCTGTCTGTATTAGTGATCTCTGGTATGTTTATATTAGCAAACTTGATTTGTTAATTGTGTGATGTTAATTGTCCATCTTGTAACAGACAGATTTATTGAGAGGAGGTCATGTGGCTGTTAAGATGTATACATTTGAAAGCCGTTAAGGGACAGCATTTGCAGGGTAGCAGTTGTATCTTAAAGTGAATGTAGCCATGCCATCTATGGCTACTAGTCTGCCCTTGTAGCGGCAGTAAGCCCTGGAAAGAGCAGGCCTGCCAGTAGTCAACATGGGGTTTCCCCACTCCCTGGTGCTGCATTTCAGTGACAAGGGAGGCAGTGACATCAGGCCTGAGCATGTCCAATCATGGGACAGACCTGGTGCCCTCCTCCCGGTGTACTTAAGGGCAGTTGCCGCCCAAATTTAGCAGTGCCTCTACCACTTGAGAGAGACAGGTCACACAACCAAGAGCCTGACTATTGGGCCTTCTCTGGTCCTCTTCATTCCAGGGGAGAGTGAGTGTGGACCATACCTCGCCTCTGCTAGAGGGACAGGGAAGAGTTGGGACTTCTGCGGGTGCCCTTTGCATGTAGTGAAGGTCCAGGGATCATCCTTCAGAGGGTAGCTGAGAGTGGGACTGCATTGGGCAGAAGATTGCTGTGTGCATGCTGCTGGTGTACAGACAATAAACTGTTCCTGTTATTATACCACTGGCCTGGTGTGTGATCTTACTGGGGGGAGAGGTTATCGGTTCTACCATGGTAGATCATCTTCAATCCCCTGGAGCCTACGGCAGATGGAGGCGGTGCACTGCTAAAGATATGTAGGGTATGAACCCCAGTGTCCCACTACCATCGGCGGACGACTCAGCCCTCCTGTTACCAGCAGGTATCATGCACCATACACCACTGTAAAGGCAGAATCTCACAGAGGGTGGGGGAAACACTGTTACATGAATATGTAGTTAGACTGTAGTGGTGTACTGGATCTTTCTGCAAACTATTTTACACAGGGCAGCATCATCCGACTACACTATTATCCCATGCTTGTTAACCTGTACAATGAAACCCCCAGTACACTTTATTTACTGCAGTCTCTCCCAATACTTGCCTGCACACATCTGCCTATCCCCCTTTTCCCCCCAAATCCCTATGTAATCCCTGAACAGTCCATTGTATTGCCAATGCAGCACGCCTTCAGTGTCAAGTAAAAGGCACACTTCTGCTGTCTACTCAATGCACACACTAACTTGGCTTATGTAACATAGCCTCCCGGCAGTTATTTCCTTTCCTGGGCCTTTCCTCTGTCAGTCCTGTTAGTGCAGGCAGTGGAAATGTTAATTCCTTTATTAGGCCTGTGTGTGTATTCCAGCCTTGAATAATGTATCAGTATTCAAAGGCTGGCCTAGCAACTCTGAAGATGTCAATCTGAGGGGTGGATATTGGTTGGAACGCCTCCTGATGTGTGTGGGCCAATCTGTATCCGGCTCTGGCTTGCTCCCCTAGGATGTTCAAATTAGAGACATCTTCCCAAATCGGCAGTTAGTTAGTTCTGAGAAGTCAGTGATATGAAGAACTGTCTCTCCCTCCCAGTCAAGCCAGGACGGGGAGGGGAGGAAACCATGCGGCCTATATCAGGGATCTGATGTAGAGGGATTAGAGAGAGCGAGAAGCAGATGATGATAAGAACCATGTGAACTGTCTATTCTCTGTCCTGGAGCTGATTGCTGAATAAATAATGAAAAGACATGCTGAGTGTGAGTTACTGGCTCTGGTATGAAGGAGTGTCAGTAGGGGTCCATCCCCTGAAGATCCACAGGGGATCCTCGCTGGCTGGAGGCACTGCACCATCAAAAGAGAGATCAAGGTAATCTGTCACTCCCTGTTCCCTGTCCTGGCTCTTCCTACACCACCGCGGAGCCCTCAACCCTCCTGTTGCCAGCAGGTCACAGCACCAAGACCACATGAAAGTAGCCAAGAAGGAGTGTACCCCCCATCTCACTTAGGGGGAGGGTATGATAAAATTGTTATACTTACAATAGCTTTATGCAAAGTTATCTACCTTTGTTATAATGAGCCTGCTACTTATCTCAACTCTGTTCTATATTGTGACCTCATGGAAATGTTACTCTATCCACTACAAACTACTCCCTCCTGGCCAACACCCAACAACATCATACACCCTGGACTCCTCAAAAGCTTTGCATTATCTACTGAATGTTTGTGGAGAACGCTGAAAACCAGTACACTAACCACCACTCATTCTAATGGCGAACATCACAAATTTAAAACTTGGAAACAACTACTCAAATGTCTATTTAGATATAGTCCAGCAATAGGATACCTGGGGCTCCAAAAATTAATTGAACACCATATGTTAATGTAAAAACATCTTAGAACAATAAATGGAGGAAGTATTCCTAGAATGTATAACTCATTAATGGGGAGTTAGAAGGGGGCTGTTTACATTGGAGATAGCATTTATTTAGGCATTAATATTGTCAATATGTTATCAACCCTTAAATTACCAGGTGTATAAATATTCTCCCAAGCTTAGTATATACAGTTTACAGCTTACACCCTCCACTAGAATATCAGTATACAAACAAGTGATAAAATAGAGTCCACTCACACGGGTGAGATAGTCTCTCAATGTCCGGAGGCCCTTGGGCTCCCAACCACCCTGGTGTCCCAAAGTAGCAATCCCCACCCAAGTGTGTGAGACAGCGCTGCCCCACTAGCGTGTGTACAGTTGGTGCACTTGTTGAGGTGAGGTACCTGCCAGGTGCTCCAACCCCCATGTGCGCTGAAACTGTAAGGTAGGATCCACGGATCCAGCGATGTAATCCGTGAAGCCTCCGCCTCTACATTTGGTGGTGTGCCACGTGGACGGTTCCACCATGCAGAATGTCTCTGTATGTATGATGTTCGGGTCCCGGATCGCCAAGGGCCAGGTCGCAGCCGCGTCCTGGCTTTAC
The DNA here is from genome assembly GCA_036426205.1 of Ascaphus truei. Taxonomy (NCBI): domain Eukaryota; kingdom Metazoa; phylum Chordata; class Amphibia; order Anura; family Ascaphidae; genus Ascaphus; species Ascaphus truei. The sequence continues at coordinate 22,812 of WSYH01004562.1, read as the reverse complement.
CCTCACTCTGAGCTACAGAACAGGGACCCTGTTTATGGAGGTCCCTGCAGCAGCCGCAAGCTATCACAGTGAATCTGGGCCTAAGGGGATCTCTGGCCTAGTGCAGGGGTCACTGATTCCCTGCACATGCACACCCAACCCATTCCGCATCCCAGGTCTTACTGGCATGCTCCAAGCGTGCGCAAAGTATCTATATCTCTGCCGGGGGAAAGCTGTAGCCCTATTGGCTGTCTGGCCGAATGTGATCTACGCATGCGCAATTGTACGGCACCTGTTCACGCATCACTGTCATGGCGGCACTTTGCTATGGGAGCCGTCGATAGCCTCCGGCGACCAGGTCGCCTGCGAAACTTCCCTGACACTGCTGGCACCTGTCCCCTGCCACCGCTGCCTAGGGCACCCGCACCAGGAGGTAAGGGGCTTATTGGGGACCAGGGGGACCCGGGATATACTCTCCCCTGGTAAAAACCCCAACGACCCCGCTTGGGCACAGTGTAACACATAATATAACCACACAAGTCGTTTTATAATAAAAATGCAGTGCCATGGGTACAACTTATTATATAATTCGACTTTACATTAAGTTATCCATTTTGGTAAACATGACTATGACTTGACTATGACTATGACTTGATCTTACTACGAGACCACTGCTTGGCCTCATAGTGGGGTCCCCCAATTGTATCGTAGGTGACCCGGTTTGGAGGGTACCTTGCGCGCTGGCTTCTGCGAAGACCTTTTTGCACTCCCTCTGGGGAGTAATGCACATAGTCCCGGGGCTCAGCCTCTCCCATTGGGGGTACTAGTGTCTCTGTAAAGTCTCGGTGGGGTATGAGGCAAGGACTTCTAGGGTCCAGAGGTTGGCTCATTGGAGCCACCAGAGTAGGCATTTGTCGTCTGGGCCCTTTGGGAGGTGCCCGACTCCTGAATGCCCTTTGAGAGTGTCCCTCCATAGGAAACTCTGCTGTTTCATTGACTGTTTCTTCATATCCATTTGATCCTTGGTGGTCTCGTTTATGGTTTCCTCTTTGGCTTCTGATCTTTCCGGCTCACCGTCCACTGGTGTAGCTTGTATCTCTGGCTTGTCATCTCCCAATTGTGGGATAGTTGGGAACCAATTCCACACTCTGATTGGCTGAAATACCATGTGACGCCGGCCATCTTGGATTTAGTAAAGTCATCTTAAAGGCAAATGAAGCACAACCATTCTGATTGGCTGGCATCATTCCCTTTAAGGGACATCATGTAAAAAAAAAAAAATTCGGAACATGGTTTTAACAGCCAATCAGGTGGCTGTTAACCATTTTGAGGCTAAATGTGTCGTCACAAGCCCTATTTAAGGCCGTGACGCCTCATTTGAGCCCAAGAAGATGACGAGACAACATCGGTCTGGATTTACCATGGTGCTTTTTGGATTGACAGATGAAGATAGAAGATAAAGAAGATAAAGAAATGGTGACAGATGAAGATAGAAGAAGGTGATTAAAGAAAGAAAAAAGAAGATTTGGGTACCTGATCCGGATCTTCATGGCGGATGCTGTTGGAGGCCTTCAAGGTACGTGAGCTTCCTTTTTCCCCGGGAGTCGAAGGGCCACCGCTTCTAATGGTAAGTAATATATAGAATGTTTGTAAATGTCTCTTTTTACAGGTTTTTTCATTGGATGTGTTTTTTGAATTTTTGGGGGAGGCACATTGACTGATAATATATTAATCTGTACCACTTTTGGGTACAGATTAATACATTATTATGACAATATTTGGGGGGCATTTCTGGCTTGGAATTGCTGTTGGTTTTTGTAATTTTAGTTTCTTATGTGGATGTGATTGGTTTTTTTTTTCCTGCTTAATGCTAATAAAATGTTTGTGATTGGTGTTCGTTTTTAGTTAATGTTGTATTATGTTAGCTAATGCGTTTTATGGTTATTTCAGATATTGTTTGAATTTATTTCTTTGTATTTTAATGTTTAAATTCATTAATGTTGTAGTAATTAATTGGTTTGATTGGTTAGTGTTACTATTCATTTTGAGTTGGTTTAGGAATTAATTGTTTTGATTGGTTAATGGTTTAATTAATTAATTGTTGATGTTGTTATTGCTTGTATTGATTGGATTAGCTGGCTACTGTTTTTATTTAGTGAAGAGTGTTTTTTTGGAGTTTAGTTATGTGTTATTATTGTGTGTCTTGTATATTAATGTATTGTAATTAGGTTGCCCATTGAGTGCTATAGAGGCTTATCATGCCCATATTATTATTATATGGGTATGATGTACCACTATACTACTCAATGGGTACAGGGTGGGTATAGTCAGTCAGGGGTGGGTGCTTTGGCCTCACGGATGGGTGAAGGGGGTATTAGCCCTAAGGATGGGTGTCTACACCTTGCGGGTGGCTAGCGGTTGGTTTAACCCCTTTATTACCTTAGCGGTATGAACCGCTAAAGTAATGAAGGGGTGAAGTCCCCCCGCAACCCCCCCGCAAGGCCTAAACAGCCACTAAGGGCCAAATTCACCCTTCACCCCCGCTCGCTAGCCACAGTAAGTCTGACATGGGTGTTTAACCCCTTCATTGCCTTCGCGGTTAGCCGCTAAGGTAATAAAGTTGCTGTAAATGCATTTTTCCTGCATCGGATGCATGCCGGGGGGCTCCGGTGCTGGTATTAATGGCTATCAGCTCCGGAAACCCCCGGCATCAATCCGAGGCAGGAAAAGGGCCTGATTTTTTCTACTGTAAGTCCCGACATATCGCAGCTCATCGAGGCATGTCCCCACCAATTTACCTAAGTTTTGAGGTGAATTGGATTTGGGGAGAAGATCGCCTTTTAGGGCTGCGATAGGCGGCGACAGCTGACTCGCGGGTACTAGAATCGCGCGAGTTTATGATCCTTCCGAAAATGGTCGATAAGCGGCTGATCGCCGCTCAATTGGCGATTTTCTTTTGATCATAAGATTTTGCATCGATACAGGCCGTTATTGAGCACTTATCGAGGCTTACTGAATACGAGTAGCCATTTTGGTCGATAAGTGCTCGATAAGGGCCTTATCGAGGCTTTCTGAATGAGGCCCTTAGTCTCTGGATACAGGGGACAGAAAAGGAAAAATATTGTAGTTTTATTTCTATCTGTCTTATTCCCCACACACATTAGAAACAAACAAAGAGTGAACTGCGCTCTATAAATTGTGAACAAAGTGGTGTATTCTTACAGTCATATAGTGATTAAATATATATATATAAACCTGTTACTTTGTGAAGGTGTGCGTGTTTGGATCTATAAATTACAAACACTGTCCCCGTTGGGTCTAAATGAGGAAATAGATGTCTGGTCTCTATATTAATATCCCAAAACATATCCATTTGGCAGAACGAATCTTTTGGATAAGAGGACGCTTCTTTAGCACTACCCACTGTGCATTTGTATACTGTATACACCCTTCACTAATCTCCGTTCCCACCCGCTGCCTCCCTGACCGGCTGAGATCGTGAAGACGCTACCAGATGACGTCATTGACGTGCGCCGGAGTCTGACGTCACACGCCGAGAGATACAGGGTGAGAGCTCTCTCGCTGGATCAACAGCCGCACAGCAGACGAAATCTACCGGGCTGCTGAAACTGGATGCCGTGAGCCTGCCTCGCTGAAACAACAGCTGTGAAGTAGACGAATTCCACCGGACTACTGCAGCTGGATGTCGGGTGAACACCATACACCACAGCAGCCTTGATCCACCAAAGGAGAGGGGAAGGAGAGAATATCCACCTGACGATTGCCCGTTCCACCCGTGGTTCTGATTGGTAACATGTCCATATACATGTACTGCCAGTAATTATTTTATCTGATGTACGTGCAATACTCACCTGTTTTACTAATATAATTTTATATTCATACTACACTATGAGGTCTTTTGCGCTGTTTCTTTTGTATTTGTTCCCCACACACATTCCCTTGGACTCTTTTTGGACTCTCAGAGTCCGCCCTCAACCTTAAATATGGTTGGGGCACCCACAAATCTTATACTGGTTGTGGGTCACCTTGGCACTAGCTGGGGTAAACCCTTAACCAAGGGATTCCCTCAGCTACAGGGATACATGTTTTATCCCTGTGGCTCATTCTCCTTTCTGGGCTGTGCTGAAGCAGGGTACCCTAGTGGTAAGTTGTTGCCTTTTCAAAAATAGATATTGCTGGGACAATTTGCCTACATGTATCCGAAAATAAGGCATGATTCCCGGGTACATTTATGGCGGAACCGACAACTCCGGACCCCAACCTCCTAGGCACATTCTGTCAACGGTTCCTCCGCAAACACACACCCCCCCCACCCCTTGAAGCTCATACCCTACCAATCCCTGCTTGATTACATGCCCGGAAAGGGAAATACACAAAAAAAATACTTTTATTACAGACAGTACATGGTATGGTACAATGTTACTGGGCCCAAGAGCTAACTCTCTTGGACCCTTATACACGGAGCAGGGAAACAAAAACACGCTTGACCTTTATTGTATAGCCTGGTTACCTCCTCCCGTCACATTCTCCACTACATATATATATATATATATTTATTATTTAATAATAACAAGGCTTGATGACAGTGCCATCGGTGCCACTGCAACTAGCCCCGTGCTTACAGAGGCCCCATGTTCTTCCCCCCAACATTGAAACTGATTGCTGGGGAGAGTGTGTGGCCTCTGTAAGTGTGTATTACCTTCTCTCCAGGGCCGGCATCTTCTTCTGCAATCATGTGACGACACGTCACCATGTCAAAGTGACGTCACATGACACCACCGCGCCATAACAACGCAACATAGCAGGAGGAGGTGCCGCTCTGGAGAAGGTAAGAAACCCCACCAAAACCCCACTGGGCCGAGCCCTGGCAAACTTCCAGCTGGCCCTGCCTGCAACATCTGTAATAGTACAGTACTTGTTTAAGGTAATTCGATCACTCCATCTCTACAGTGCCCGAGATAACTTCTACAGTGTAATATGAGGCCGACAAATGGAGCATTCAACAAACGAGAACCTTCACTTCTGAAGGCTGTGCATATTTTGAAAAGGGAAAAGAACTGTGCTCTTCAACATGAAGAATTTCATAGAAAAAAAGCTTTAAAAAAAATAAAAAATGAAACTGTTACAATTTTGGCAGATTGCTTTTGCATATATGACAGTTTTAGTATTGTTAGTAAAATTAACACCATATGTATCCCAACGTATATTAGTTTCTGAAAAAGAGTAAACCGCTTTTGCATGATTAAGAATAATTATAACAGAATATGACATTGTTTGCATCTAAATGAAATGAAAAATGTATGTTTCAGCCGGAAAACCTTGATTTAATTATGTCATGACATGGATGTATTGGCTGCTGGGTTTGTGTACTAGAGCAGTTGATTTGTATGCAAATTAATTATATGCAGGCCATATGCTATTACACTACTTACAAAGCCTCCCTTAATGCCTGCTTGTCATACATTCATAAAGAGTATATTAATTCATATAAATAAATTACTCTTTCAGTGCCTCAGGTTTGTCTAGCAATGGAAGGGTTAACTGATATCATATTATTGGCTTTTGAATACTATTGAACAGTCTTCATTTTGTTAGATGTATTCGATTGAATTCCCAGTCGCATTATATGAATATGTGTTTAACATTATACAGTATGGTTTATATAGTATCAATATGTCACTATTGTGTTTTGTTTTGTAATATGTTTTTATGGAACCTTAGATGATATTAACAGACAGTTTTTAGCATTCATACAAGCTCAGTATTGATAGCATGACAAAATGAGGCATAAAAAAAAAGATAACTAATTTAAAATTCAGAAAAGACTATAAAAAAGCTATATAAATGCAACATGCCAAATAAAAACCAGTCCAGTAATGGTCATAAATACTCTTTGCACAAAAGGCTATAACCATGTAATGAAAAAACAAAAGGGTATAATTTATATAGTTGCATAATATTTCTGGCTAACCTCATCTGTATTCATACAACTCCAACAAAATTAATAACATAGTTTCAAAGTTAGATTTTTTTTTTTTTTACCCCACGTGAATGTTCTTTTAAATCTCAGAGTAAAAATCAGTCTAATCCCTTGGTAAATACAGTAAAATAAACAACTAAAAAGTGTAGTCATAAAATTATTTATTTTGGTAAATGGCAATATTTTGCAGCCAAGGGAAGTATAGTTACTATATCATCCTGACAGGGAGTAAAAAGCTTGATGAATAACTACAATATCACAGCGCAAGTCTAAAAGTATGAAAGTCTTTGATCGAGTGAAGTTTGTATATATACTTTATATTGTATACACTTTATCTTACTATCTGATAATGCAGAATATCACTCATACGTCCCAATAACACGACAGAGGTTAAAATAAGCTTGGCTACATCTATAGATGCTCAGTGTCCTATCCACAGCAATACATTTGTACCAGCTCCTTTTTTACCTGTACATCATCTCTTAGTCGCCTCACTTTATCCCCTTGGGCTTTAGGGACCAAAAATTCTAAGCTCTGCTGGTTAGGGTCTTGTATCCAAAAAATCTATGTGCACTGGATTCAGTGAAGCCCTCAATACGAACTACAATACCTCTAATTTACAAGCAACTACTTATGTTGTCTGATCTTCGACTTAACATCAACATGTTTTAAAATGTATTAACTATACATAGGAAATATTACTATTTGGTGCGATTAAAATAAATAAATTATCAGACTAACAAGTTGTATACATATCAATCCAAGTGCATTATCAAACCACTGTCTCTACCAATAATACTATAAGGAAACAGAGGGAGGAAATGTATCAAGTAAAGCAGTTTATCTTGACGGAGCAAGTCTTTGTTTGCCTCAGTTTGCGTCTGCTCCACCAGTATGAAGCTTGTTTTTTTTACTTCTTCGGTTCAAGTGATCCCACTAAAACTAGTGTAGCCCTTTTTGTGAACCATACAGACCCACCCAATATCACATTGGGCCTGCAGGGATTCACACCGTGCACACACACTGCACGCACTGCGCACAGCACATGCAGCGACACACACCCAGACAGCTGCAATCACACACAGCCACCCGGATCCCGCAGCAATCCCACTGCTAGCACACCGTGCCTCTTTGACAGTGCCCACAGCTCTCTCCGCTGCGACACTGCCAAACCAGCACTTCCCACACTCAAGGGTCACCTCCCTAGCTAAGGCGTCCCTCTTCAGTTACCCCCTGCCCTCTACCCGGGAATTGGGGCCTGCCTGGGAATCTAGGGAGGACCCTTACCTGATGCAGGAGCCACGCGCTCCCTGCACCCTTCCTACTCCTTCCTCTGCTGTGCCTGACTGACGCATGCAAAGCCCGGGAAATGTATCTATATTCCCGGGCTGAGCTTCCTCCAGCCCTATTGGCCGCAAGGGAGCACCTGACCTTTGCCTCCCTAAGCCTCCTGGGAATTGTAGTTCCCAGGGGCTGCCTAAAGCATTGGGGCCGCGTGCGCGCTTCCCTCGCGCATGCGCGAACCCCTAATGGCCGCCTCAATCTCCCTCTACTCTTCCCTGCCCTCGCGCGATCTACCTCTAGCCGCCGAGTCCCTCCTGCGCATGCGCGACCTGTCTGGGGCCTTCCCTGAGCTTGCCGGTCCTTGCGCATGCGCGACCTAACGGCTAATGGCGGCGCCCTGCTCTCGGAGCCGCCCGAACCTCCAGGGATGCCGAGTGCTCCCTTCACTGGCCCCCACCTTCGTGAAGCGCCGGCGGGTCCACCGCTGCCTCCGGCGGCACCCGCGACCCCACGGCACTTGCGGAGAGGGGCCAGAAATCGTGATTTTACCTCGGGGCTACA
>WSYH01000476.1:186224-201015 GCA_036426205.1 Ascaphus truei | reverse complement strand
ACTGGCGGGAAAGCGTTTTGCTAACTGCATATGAGCCCAGGAATTTATGGGGACGGCTGCGTGATCCGTTATGGGAAATGTCAGATCTGGGCCTCAGAAAACCGCCACCTGCCTTCAATCAATATTTAATTTAAAACCCTTCATATCTCGGTCTCTGCCTTGTGACCTGTTTTGCAGAGGATGTGACCAGTGACTCGGGGAGTCGGATAATCCTGGGGTTTTGGGCACAGAATCTGCTGACCTCCAAATCCGCTTTTTGATTAAGGAGCCGACACTGTTTGCGTCGTTGTGTATTATTAACCTTTTCAGCTCTAGTTTGTTTGCTGGATACAACAGCAATATGTATAAATGTTAGTGGATTTGTGCCAGGTCTACCCAGTGGCCTATGTGTCGGTTATCCGTGTCTCCCTACCACAGAACCATGACTCTAATGCGCATTAAAGACGGTAGGACAGGGGTGGCCAAATTCAGTCCTCACGGGCCACCAACAGGTCTGTTTTTCAGAATATCCTAGCTTCAGCACAGGTGGCTGTCAATGACTGAGCCACCCGTGCTGAAGCAGGGATATCCTGAAAACCTGACCTGTTGATGGCCCTTGAGGACTGGAGTTGACCATCCCGGAGATATGGTGTTGGAATTGTGGGAGGGAAATAGGGGTGCGGGGGTGCTGAACCCCACCATGTTTTTTTTCACACATTCACTATGCTGATGTACGGATGTTAATCATTTCGTTTATTTGGCGCCTCCACGCAAAAAGTATCTCCTGCACTCCTGAGGTGCTGCAGCGTGTGCGGAGGCGTTCACGTTTGAGATACTCATTGCAGTTGCTCAAGCGGTTACGTAGGTGTTTTTTTACCCTTTTTTTTTTAGTTGAGGAACCCCATAATTATATTGTGAAATTCTGTGGGACCCCAACCCTCTCTAAGGCAATGTTATACCTAAATCGCCCGGCAGCGAAGGGTGGCGCCGCGCGGCTGAAAAACAAAGAGCATAAATCCAATGAAATGAGACATACCTCTCGCGAGAGCCGCGCAGCGCCTAACTGCAGAGCGGAGAGCAGGCAGGAGCGACGGCCGCGTCACATGAACGGCTCAGCCAATCAGGGCGAACCGCTCTCGGCCACGCCCCCCCTGTCTCCTCCTGCCTTCAGTTCAAATGCCACTCGGACGAATCGCTATGATGTCACGAGAACGCCGGTCCAACCAGGGTTGGTATAACCGCAGCCGAAGTATGTATTGTACAGATACGTGCTCCCAACATTTTTAACAAGGGTAACAATGTCAGTCTTTCTAGATGAATCATATTACAATATTCTTGTGGTTCGTCTACTTATAGTTTTTTAATCCATCCATCTGGGAAACTGCACGAAAAGCGTGATTTATAGAAACATTGATGTGTGATAAGAACCAGTGTCCCTATGCTCCTACTGGCTATGAAATCTCAGACCCTATAGGACCACTTGGTTTCTCTCAGATTTAGGGTACTCGTGTCTATCCCTTGCTGCATTAGTGTCTACTATCTCTGGGAGGTTGTCCCATGAATCCACCGCTCTTTCTGTGGAAGACATTGGGTTCACCCCGTATGACATTACAGCCCTGCAACTATAGGATATCCAGTGACAAACGTTAGGATTGTTTAAACGCTTTAAAGAAAAAGGAGTCCCCTGGCGCGTGGATCAAAGTGAAAAAGAGCACGCAAAAAAAAGTGATCTAGTTTAAACCATCAGCACAATATGAGAGAAATGGAGATGCACTCACGTGTGTTATTTGATACAAATAGCTGGAGGCTGAGAACATATGATGCTTATTTGGGATTTTCGTCATCGGCCTCATTCAGCTTTTAGTGAATTCCTTCCCATAATAGGAACCTTTTATAAAAAGAAAAAATAGAAAATGAAGTAGCATAGTTTTATTTCAAATTAAAATGGAGTGTAAAAGCGGTTATAGCGCTCGCAAACGCCTCACTTGGGCTTTGCGCAGAATGAATACAATGCTTTCCAGCAGATTGGGAATCTCACGGATCCTTTCTGATCGTCTATGGTGCCGGGATCCTCATGGAGCCTGGATTGTGGTCGATCCCATCTCTCTTCTCCTCGCTGTTTGGGGTGCGCTCCGAGGTGAAGGTCTCCCCTCCTCGACTCCGTACGGTTCTTGGTAGAATCCCGGTCTGGCGCCCGTGGACAAGGCAAACCAAACGGTCGGTTTCAAAAGAAAAGTCGCGCTCTATTTGTTGTGTGAGCGTTCTAGGAGCAAGTCTCGTATGTGGTGTGTACCGAACACCTACGGAAGCCTCACAGGTTCAACCCAACGCGTTTTGCCTTCAGGCTTCCTCGGGGGAATTGTTGAGTGAGCCGAGGCAAGAGACGAGACAGGCCGCCTGCGCCGAGCGTTGAAGCCGATTTAGTAATATAAGGAGAAATTAAAGCTGGGGAGAGGCAGAGGAATGGAGTGCCTTGAAATCAATTAATTTTGTTGTGAATTGGGTGTTTAATAGGGAGCCAACGTCATTTTTAGGAGACGGATCGAGTGGAGTGATAGCTACGTTTGATGTACATTGCTGGGTAGAAAGCTGGGTGGCAGGTAAGGAAAAGGATTTAGTTATTCTCGTTAAGGTGAGGAGAGAACGAAAGAGAAGTCTAATATGGCACAAGGTAACCAAACGGTTTGGCGTATTTTACAATGGGTTTACCAGATCCTTCATGAAACGATTTGAGTTCAAGGAAATTGGTAATCTACTTTTTTGCTTTTGTGTCGACGGCTTGAGGACTGGAGTTGAGCACCCTTGATGTAAAGTATATAACATGTGCTCTACTATTTCCTAAAATGTCTTATAATCTCCCTAGAAGTCTGTATGTGTAACTTCTATAATGTTTGTATCTTGTCCCCTAAGCATATTCATTTTGTGGGGGGGGGGGGGAGAGATTTTAAGTGCAAGAAAATCACGGTTTTCGCATCTCCATCTTCCGAGGTTACCAACCTTTAGACTGGACTCTGGGAGAACTGCATTTTAACATCCTGAATTAAAATCGCTCCTCTCTCCTGAACATCTGAGTTTAAAAATAAAACCGGCTCGGGGAAGTACAGATCTCAAAGCAAGTGGGGAAAACAAACGCCGAAAATGCGATGAAATGGCGGTTAGTGCGGGCGACTGCTTTAGGGCTGAAGCTTGGGATTTGGGAAGGAAAAAAATGCCGATTTGGTTCCGATCAGCAGTTGGCATCTTCTCCCATCCAACATGTGAAGCGGGCTGTAATTAAACTGTTTAATTGCTGTTGCTGTAACCTCGTTAACATGAAATCCTGTGTTCTTACAATAAATTACAGCAGCTAAAACAAAACACAGTAACTGACATGCCCGCCACACCTAACGTTACATGCAGCCAAGAAGTGACGCTTCACTCGCTCTTTCATCATTTTTTTCACGCTAACCCCTTTGTTGCTGGATTGCTATATTGTATTCGCTGACCCCTGAAGTGGGACTTTGTGACGAGCGGTTACAGCAGCATTTTCCCCGCTTACCCGAACCCGGCAATACCGTCTGATCTGTGGCCTTCGGACCCCCCAATCCCCGAGATATTTGTAGTTAGTGCCGTTTTTTTTTAAAGTAAGAGTTGTGTATTTATGCTGTAAAGGTGCAATGCCTCCTGGGCGGCCAGAAAACCTACGTGTGTAATGAGTGTAAGTTTTATTGGCTTGGCTAAGCACACCTTGCATTGCTAATAGCACATATTTAACTGCAAATTAGGTACAAGTTGAACATCACCTGGGCCACTGAATGTTTGTCAGCCAAGGCCAGAGGATAGGAGCCCCCTCCCCAAGTCTTTGCTCAGTGATTACAAACTGACTTTGTTTTAAAATGAATGTATTTATAGGTGCCAAATTGTGGTGTGTGTGTGTGTGTGTGTGTGTGTGTGTGTGTGTGTGTGTGTGTGTGTGTGTGTGTGTGTGTGTGTTGTGTGTGTGTGTGTGTGTGTGTGTGTGTGTGTGTGTGTGTGTGTGTGTAACTCGTGACGAGAACTATCTTAAATATTCATAGGAAAAAAATATCCCATAAAGTATGACATGTTTCAAACCACATGGGTTTATTCGGGGTGAGTATCTCTCCCTGCGCCATCCCCCGGAGCGCTGGGAGTTCCTGCACCGTACCCCGGAGCGCTGGGAATTCCTGCTCTGTAACTCCGGAGCGCTGGGAGTTCCTGCACCGTACCCCGGAGCGCTGGGAATTCCTGCGCCGTACCCCGGAGCGCTGGGAATTCCTGCGCCGTACCCCGGAGCGCTGGGAATTCCTGCGCCGTACCCCGGAGCGCTGGGAATTCCTGTGCCGTACCCCGGAGCGCTGGGAATTCCTGCACCGTACCCCGGAGCGCTGGGAATTCCTGCGCTGTAACCCCGGAGCGCTGGGAATTCCTGCGCTGTACCCCGGAGCGCTGGGAATTCCTGTATACTCCGCCATTGCTGGCCCCATAACGCATAATATCCTACTGCTCATTTTTCCCTTGTATTGTAATTCTCACACATTCGTGGTCTGCCTTTGTGCTGCGGCTCTCACACACTCGTGGTCTGCTGTGTGCTGTCGGCTCTCACAACATTCGTGGTCTGCCTTTGTGGCTGTCGGCTCTAACCCACTCGTGGTCTGCCTTTGTGCTGTCGGCCTCACACACTCGTGGTCTGCCTTTGTGCTGTCGGCTCTCACACATTCGTGGTCTGCCTTTGTGCTGTCGGCTCTCACACATTCGTGGTCTGCCTTTGTGCTGTCGGCTCTCACACATTCGTGGTCTGCCTTTGTGCTGTCGGCTCTCACACTTGGGGTTCAGGTGGGGTTTAGCAGTTCATCATAAAGTCACGGTGTTACACACTTGAACCCCATTCACTGCCAGAAGCCCCTGTTGCAGCGCAATGGGTAATGACGGGATCCCTTTGCCTTGCGCGTACTTATCCCCCTATTGTTACTCTCCCGCTGCCTGTATATTGCTGCATGCATGGGGCGTAACCGCACATGTATAGCAAGACGACCTCCTGCGTGATGGAACCAGTAACCTGCGCTTGGGTATTTCACACACGTGACTTTTTTTTCCTTTTGGGAAAGATAATTGAGAGGGGGTTGATTAACACGCAGAGTCATTGTCCAATTTACCCAAATATGATAAATGGCCGCTCGGGACGGGCTTGCCTGCCGTTCAGATGCTCACACGTTGCAGGAGTAAATTGGCTGACACTTGTTTCCATGGCGACGGACCCATCAATGCTCTTAGGGAAGGAATTGTGGCATTACCCCGACCCAAGCGGCTCCCTCATTGTCTCTCACATCCTGTGCTCTTTGGCGGCTCTGGAGGAAAACTTGATCCAGACGGCTCCACCTAAATAGTTTCTGGGAAAACGCTTTGCAATGTTTGGAACACCTTTAACTACATTCGCTGCCAAGGGGGTGCCGTGTTTGAAGTGGGAGAACGTGGTTCGGAACTCCGTGGTCCAGTATCTCGGACACGGTAGGTTGCACTGTAAGCTCGGGGTCGGGGATTTGCTGGGCCTGCACATTCTTCTTTGGATGTAGAGGATTCCTTTCTGGGGACCTTTAAAACAAATAAAAATATTGTAATGTGATCGACGTATCGTTGTCTTCAGCTCGTCTCCCCCTTAACGAGTCTGTACCTTGCAATCCACGTTCTTTTCTCGAGTGCGTCACGTATTTGTTTATCCATTGGACTAATGACTTCATAATTACTTTGTAAACAAGACGAAGCCAAAATATTGGTAAAAATTTGTAAAATCCCTCAAACTTTCGTTGGCCATGGAAATATTAAGTAAAAATGTTTTTTTAAATGTCAACAGCTCCATTTAACTCTGTAACCTGCGTCAGTCAGCCTCTGGGCTCCCTGCAGCGTCCTCTCCATCGCTGTGCACCAGGAAGTTACACCCCCCCCCCCCATCTCCCCAATATCAGAAAAACACGTGCTAATTCACAGTAATTACCGACATATATAAATGTCACTTTGTAGCAGTCGCTCCTTTAGAGATTGCAAAGCCCTGGGTACGGTACCACCATGCTTTTCATAATATCAGCAGATTGGAAACCCAACCTCTGGTGCGTATAACCTTGGCAATTCTCTCTCCAACCCTTATTGTATATATGCTAATTTTCCGTGTGCTGCAGAAGATATAAAACATTTAGAATGGGACAAGTCCAGCCCGGCCCAACTTATTCACAGAATATTGGATTTGGGGCTTAGGTCCCTGCGCTATTGGCAAAAATATATATTTTATGGACTCGGGGGTGGGGCAGACTCCTCATTAGCTGTTATCTGTGCATGTTTGTCCTTATTTGTATGTAACTCTGTCTGTGTAATTATCAAATCGCTGTACCACCTTTGTACCTCACTGCAGAATATGTTGGTGCTTTACAGATAAACGATAGTATATATGGGGGGTAGAGAGAGAAACGACTAGTCTAAGGCCTTGCTTATAGTGCCGGCGCGTGTGCTGCCAAAACAAATTAATGTTGTCCATTGAGCGCGACCGACGTGCCCAAGCGCGCACATTGGAAATTGTTCTTGGCGCGCCACGGCTGCATCACGCGAACGGTTCAGCGAATGAGGGTGAACCGCTCCTGTGACATCAGCCTCCGCCACGCCTCCCGATGCCTGCAGTGCAGGTTTTGCGCACGAGTGATGTCACGCACGCACTGACGCCACAACTGTAAACGAGGCCTAACAGGAAGCCAGGTGCTTGTTCCTCGCCGCACAGTAACATTACACTGGGGTTTTCAATAGTCTTTTTATTGTTTTTCCACACACACTATATTACTTTACAGAACAAAAATAGACTTATTTATACACAAACTTAAATATTAATGTTAAGCACCCCACTTTAAATTCTAACGTGACATATTATAGTTAAATACTTATCTGTTTATCAGCGAGGGTAATTTAGTTCAATTGTTTGGCCCAAGTATTTTAATCCTATAACCACGTCACGGTACGGCCCATTCTGTGGGGCACAAGGCTGCGGCGCCGCTAGCGCTGAGCGGGCGGCGCTAGCGCTGAGCGGGCGGCGCTAGCGCTGAGCGGGCGGCGCTTGCCGAGTTCACTTTGTGCAAAGTGAATTCTCACGTCCCCGCTCACACAGTGCGCGGGCACGCATGCTCTCCCAAGCTTGGCACTTGGGAAGTCAAAAAAAGAGTGTTAGAAGCGCGCTCAATAGGCCCCCCATGCAACGCCTCCCGCGCACGCTCGCAAAATTCGCAGGACATCCGTCCTCCTGCTTGGAGACTTGGTGACGTCACCACTCAAGCATGAGCGAGGTCAGCGCCAGCGAGGCGTGAGCCTAACACTGCTGCACCTGCAAAAACTGCAGCTAAGTGACCCCGGCTTATGAGAAGATAAACAGAAGTACAGGCATACCCCGCATTAACGTACGCAATGGGACCGGAGCATGTATGTAAAGCGAAAATGTACTTAAAGTGAAGCACTACCTTTTTCCCACTTATCGATGCATGTACTGTACTGCAATCATCATATATGTGCATAACTGATGTAAATAATGCATGTGTAACAGGCTCTATAGTCTCCCCGCTTGCGCACAGCTTCGGTACAAGTAGGGAGCTGGTATTGCTGTTCAGGACGTTATGACAGGCGCATGCGTGAGCTGCCGTTTGCCTATTGGGCGATATGTACTTACTCGCGAGTGTACTTAAAGTGAGTGTACTTAAAGCGGGGTATGCCTGTATTAACTAAATCATATGTCATTTAGATGTAGCACTATTTATTTAGCAGCACTATTTTTGACACTATAATGTGTTGGGTTTGGGTTCTGAGCGTACAGGGGCTGTGTGTTTGTACATTTAAACAAATACACAAATATTAAACCCAAGACAATTGTTTCTAACACTCCATATTCAGCTTTTAGTCTACTCTTCCAAACCATGCGCTGATAAGAGTATGAGGACAAAGGCGATAATACCCTATAGATATCCGGGTTGTGTTAAATCTCCATAGGTACCATTATCTGCGGCCTTTCGATAGTTGTCTGAGGAGACTCCAAGATGTCTGCTCAAATCGCTGTCCTGTTGTGGCATTGTATCAATAAGCTGGTCCCAGTGTTTATGAAATGGTTTTAATGAGTGAGGAAAGTGAAAACGATGCTAGAAATGAGTAACGTGTAGGCCGCCATCCCAATAAACGTGACATATTCCAAATAAATCTGCTTTCTAATTAGTCTCTACAAATAAGACACTCCAAATAAATCTGACTTTTAATGAGACACTAATTTCAAACAAGTCAGGGCTTTCTAGTGAGATTTACTACACGCACGCTAACCTTTCTGTATAATCGGGCTGCTCCGTGTACTGGTAAACCATAAGTAACAGCAGGGGATGGGGACTAGCGCTGTAACATGGGAGGGGGGGGGGGGGGACTAGCGCTGTAACATGGGAGGGCTGGAAGGGGATGGGGACTAGCGCTGTAACATGGGAGGGCTGAAGGGGACGGTGTGGGGCAACAAACAGCCCATGTGCATGCCTGGGGTTAAGGAAAGAAACCCACTCCCTAGGTCAGAGTTGCTCAATTCCAGTCCTCAAGGACTTTTTTTTTAAGGATGGCCCAGCTGCAGCTCAGAAGGCTCGGTTTAAGACAGACACTGATTGAGCCACCTGTGCTGAAACTGGGATATCCTTAAAAAAAACCTGTTGGGGGTTTTGAGGACTGGAATTGTTGAGCCCAGAGAACATTTACCCCCTCACAAGCCAGCTTTACCCCCTCACAAGCCAGCTTTACCCCCTCACAAGCAGCTTGCCCCTGTAAACCTGTCACTATGTTGAGGTTACTTTTGTGCTAGTTGGGACTCTCCCTTTCCTGAGAAGGAGCTTTGGTTGGGGAGGTGGAAGTGTGGGAGATACTGTGCATCGTTGTTGAGTTGTGGGGTTTGGAATGGACGTTCAGCCAGATCACACTCCGTGCCCATGTGCTTGGTTGGTAGAATCCCTTCGTCCAGCCTCCCAGTGTGGCCTCTTCCCTGGGGTTTCTTGTTCTTTTCACAGTAAGACAATGGGCAGGCTTAGGGCCGAGGCACTTCCATCTGCTGTGAAGTTCTTGTGCTAAATGGGTCTGCATGTTTAAAGTCTCAATTCAAGCAATATTCTACAGGTGTGGTTTTTTATTAAACAAATCCCTTCTGTGGTATTGGATAATACTTACTACCCTTTTTTTTATTTTTATTTATTTTTTTAAATGTGTTGCCAATATTCCCAGCAGTTTCAGCTGCAAACTGTAATAATAGTTACCTTTGTAATATAAGACTACATTGTAGCTGCTGAGTTACACTGACCTGAAGGATTTGATTTGAAACTGAAAGGCAGCCATTTAGTGAACCCTAAGAAGCAGGATTTTTCTGATCGTTCACGGGAGAACCAATCGATCGGCAGCTTAGGTAATTAGTTTTTAATAAAAAAAAAAATCAGCTGCATATATTTAAAATATATATATATTTATTTATTTATTTAAATGTAAACCTCTTGGATTGCCTCTTTTTAATCTTGGTCACCAGCGGGGTCTGGATTGCATTACAACTCATAGGGTTAAGCATATGGCCGCTTCAAGCGGCCGCCTGGTTTCCATGTCTCCGTGGGTTCGTGCCTTTTCGGTTTGCTGATGTATATTACCGCTGTGGCTGTCCTCCATTGAGCTGTGATCTTGGCCTTTTAATTTTGTGTTTTATTACCCGATGCAGAGGAGGCCTTGCCAGGGGTTACCCAACCGTGATTATTTTTTATTAAGTCCGACGGTTTTCTCCAGAACGCCATACATTAATAGAGGGGAAAAAAGGAATTAGGCTGGTGTTTTTATTTATTTTCATTAGGATGCATCTTGCTGATGTGTCGGGGGTGACACATCTGAAGATGAAGCTAGCCATTTAGCTCACCCAAGCAGCAGAAAGAAATCACCGGGAAAGTGATCAAAGTGCATCGTAATTCTTACGTTTGAAAAGTGGAGCGAAAAATATTGCGCGTTGCAGGCTGAGACCGCGCCACAGCTGCGTCCTTCATCAGAACGCGATTATTCTGAGCAATAAAACCCCCAGGACCATCAGTTACAGAGCGAAGGTATCTGATTATTCTGTGCCGCATTTGCCATTATGGAACAACTAAAAGACGATGGATTCTATTTAACAGGTAATAAACCTTATTGTGCATAGTCGGACGCTTTGCAGAAAGTCTCCTGTTTGTTGTTCATCGCACAGATATGAGCAGCTGACACAAGTAAAACCGATCATTCCCTACGTGCACCTACAGTAATTAGACCAAACTCCCAGGGTTGGCCAATACCAGTCCTCAAGGGCCACCAACAGGTCAGGTTGTATGGATAGACCTGCTTCAGCACAGGTGGCCACTGATTGAGCCACCTGTGCTGAAGCTGGGACTGGTTGAGCCACCTGTGCGCTAACCTAATATCTGTGTAGATCTGAAGATCTCCATCACACGGGTACAGGTAGATGATACATGTTTGCACCCAGCACTTTCTATTTTGAGCCCAGCTGTCTTCTGACCCGATAAGTCGTTCATTGTCCAGTTGTGCAAAGTATATATAAACTAGCCCCTTTTACAGAGAATAGCCCTACCGGTCGGGGCAAGACGACCTGTGATGGATATTCCCCAATACTACTTGTGAAATGAAGTGTCCGTAATCTATCCTAGAACAAAGCAAAGTGTATTTATTGGATAAACTTTCTGCTGAAGCGCGTTTCCCCCCCGGCCGACGCCACGTGACATTCTCGCCGGAGATGAGAATGATAACACAATGTGCTTGACTCTTCCTTTGAGTTGTAATGTGCTGCACTAATTAGATACAAGAGCATCGCTTCAGATAACAGAGTTTTTCTGAAGTGCTTCGGAACTGTACAATTAAAGGCCCAGTCTGCCAATAAAGAAGAGAGATTTTCTGGCTGAGAAATGTTTTCCAGCAATAAGTGATAATTAGTTGTCTGTCTTCAGGATTCCTGCTATAATGTGCTTTATAAATGACTCTGTTCAGCCTTTAGCGGACTGCAATTAGCTATCTGCTTTCTTGATGAGTCTTTCAAGTGACTTTGTGAAGGGAAAGGTTTCGCCTGTTACATTTGCCTTTTTAGTATTCGTATATACAAAGTAGCAATCTCACCAAGTATCCTGGATTATCACAGGCAGCCAGCTAGTTTATATATTAGAAAATAGTGCTACCTTATTTGGTTTTTCTCTGGATTATCCATAGGATACAAGCACTCCATGTCACGGGCGTCTCTCCCATTTTTAAGGCGATATGTTGCAGGTCTCCTGTGGCAGAGATGGGTTAAGATTTCATCTTCGCAGTCGTGGAAAGCTACTTCTGTCTTTATATAATTTTCTGTTTTTCTTCCATCTTCTCTGTCCCACAGATTGGGAATCTGGAGAACTATTACCACTTCTATCACAGCAAGACGATAAAACGATCCACTTACAGCAGCCGCGGGACACACAACTTCCTACGGATGGATCCAAACGTAAGTGTGCAATCTGCCTGCAGGAAGGGGAACCTCTTCCCCAACCTGGCCCTAAAACGCTCCACCCATTCTGGCATTTATGGCCTCTTGTTCTCTCAAGCACCAAAAGAGGAACGTCTCTACTCGGGGTCCCCACCTTCTGCTGAAGGCCAACCCGGAGGGGGAAAAAAATCCCTAACTTGGTGCGGCGGCGTCTCCCGGCATCCTGCTGGAATGTGTCTCTCCAACTGCAGTGAAGTTGCCATGGCAACCGGATGCTATGTGACGTCATGGCGCTGCGCTGCGTTGCTATGGCTACGTGACGCCGCGTAGCATCCGGTTGCCGTGGCATTTGGCTAAAATTGTGAGAATGTGGCTGAAGTCATCTTGGAAAATGTCAGACACGGAAGGTTTTGGGAACGCAGCGTTCTGTCCACCCCTATATACTGTGCTTTGTTGTTTTATGGCTAATAACCATTGTTCAAAACCTCCATGCATTTCATATTCTAATCAGTGTTTTATTTAAAAATGTCGTTTCTAAGAAAATGTCAAAGCAAAAGGGGGGAGCTGTGTCTCTCGGAGCGTAATCCGGCTCGTAATGTTCATGGTGAGATAAGTCGGTCCCTGACATTGCACATACACAGGGGGGATTCCTTGGGATCGGGGCGGGCACTTCTTGCGCCTTTACTTGGCGATCTGCAGTATCATTGAAGAGAATTGGAATCTAATCTGCCTTTCTCAGTAGAAGGTAATTAAGGTGAAACTCTCGCTCTCTTCTGCCAGAGACAAAATACTTACTAAGTGATTAAGCGCTGGCATCTTTGCCAAGAGAATAAACGCAAGTGTTTGTCTGACGAAGGCAAAATTGGTTTGTTTATGTTGTTGCCATAACATATCGTATAACTGCTCAGTAATTGCCTTCCAAAAGTATTAAAGGTGCAGTTCCACTTTCCTGATTTCATTGTATCCTGAACAAGTTCTTAATTGTCCAATTCTCTAGAGTAGAATTCTATCTTGTTTTGTTTTTAAGGATTCTGCTTTACTATTTGCCACGGCTCCTAATACCCGCCCCTGCAAATGTACTAAACGCTGCTTTTATACTGGACAATGAATAGCGTTAGCCGCGGTATGAGTTAACGCCAAATAAGATGGATTCCGTGACCATCTTGAATTCCAACACAGAATTGTTGTTGCACGACTCAGTAAGCAACATTAAAAGGTGTACTTATGGGCACATATTTAATTCCTACCTCTCTGTGCTTGAGGTATCATTAAAAAGTAGTGGCACTGTGATTAAATACAATAGCACACAATGCTGTAGTTGTCCTTTGCGGCAGCTAGCATCATTGTTAAATGTTTCCGCTGCATGAAAAGCACGAGAGGTGTTTTTTATGATCAATTGCTTATTTTTACAAGAATGAGATGGGGGTTAGAGCTGGGAATAAGACCCCTGCTGACCTGTAATGACCTGTAATGACCTAATGCTTGTCACTCGCTTTGCCCTGTGCTGTCCCTCCCCTGTGGTGCTGTACGTTACTGCATGTACTGTCAGGTGTTTACAAATCACTGCGTAGAGTCAATAATGAAAGACCTTTTGAGCCACCTGCCATTCTCTCCCCCTCTGCCGTGCGTGTCGCAGCAGGCTGTGCAGCTGCAGGGCGGGACACGCAGCCTGTCTCAGGCTCACCCTCCCATACCCCCAGGAGATTCGGGTGTAAACAAAGCAAGCCGTTGCTCTCAAGGCTTCCAACAAACTCAGGGGGTCCTGTTCAATGAGGGACATTAATATCACTGTTGATGCATGTTTGAGTGGAAGTAAACATTATTGCAGATCAGGGGTGGCCAAGTCAGTACTCAAGGGCTACCAACAGGTCTGGTTTTCAGGATATCCCTGCTTCAGCACAGGTGGCTCAAGGAGTCCCAGCTTCAGCACAGGTGACTCAAGGAGTCCTAGTTTCAGCCCAGGTCTTCGACAGCCACTGATTGAGCCACCTGTGCTGAAGCAGGGATATCCTGAAAACCTGACCTGTTGGTGCTGCTTGACGACTGGCGTTGGCCACTCCTGGTCCAGATATTTAATTCCATTGACAGAGCTCTTTAGCCAGTCGCTGTTACCAGGGGCAGTCCCAGATACATGGAGAAGGCCAAATGTTTAGCCGCTTCAGTAAAGTGGAAGTAGGCAAGAAGCGGCTTCAACTGCAGGGCCGTGTGCCCGACCTCAATGGGAACATTGAATTAAAGAATGGTTCCCTACCTCAAGTCCAGCATCAGGTGGCAGGAATTTACCAGGGGAGATGTCACATCTGATTGAGTTTTATTGTGCTTAAGGTAATGGATCAGCCCGGAGCAGTCGTGTAGCTTGCCCAGGTTTTAGGAAAGCACTTTAACCCTTCCACATATGATGAACAAGTTGCAAGGCCCGGGCTTGGACTCTAGGGTGTAAGACAGGGTGACATTGGTTGCAGGATCGGTGACACTGCTGTGGTACACAGAGGGGGGCAGGGTGACCAGGGGGGAACCTCGGGGGTGGGGACGGTGCTCTTTAATATCTTTTACTGACATTACAAATGGTTTGGAGGGGAAAGTTGGTCATTTTGCAGATGATGCTCCAGCGGGTTTACAAAAGCATTAATTAGGTCAAATATAAGGTGTAGTGAAGTGTGTGTGCGCGCGCGGGCTGTAATTGAATGCTAAAAAGTCATCACTTGCAAAATCATGCAGAAAAATTCAGGGTTAATAGCAGCAGCGGGATGTTAGGGTGTATAGGGAGAGGTATTAGCAGCAGGGTGTTAGGGTGTATAGGGAGAGGTATTAGCAGCAGGGTGTTAGGGTGTATAGGGAGAGGTATTAGCAGCAGGGTGTTAGGGTGTATAGGGAGAGGTATTAGCAGCAGGGTGTTAGGGTGTATAGGGAGAGGTATTAGCAGCGGGATGTTAGGGTGTATAGGGAGAAGTATTAGCAGAGGGGTGTTAGGGTGTATAGGGAGAGGTATTAGCAGCAGGATGTTAGGGTGTATAGGGAGAGGTATTAGCAGCGGGATGTTAGGGTGTGTAGGGAGAGGTATTAGCAGCGGGATGAGGGTGTATAGGGAGAGATTAGCAGCGGGGTGTTAAGGTGTATAGGGAGAGGTATTAGCAGCGGGATGAGGGTGTATAGGGAGAGATATTAGCAGCGGGGTGTTAGGGTGTATAGGGAGAGGTATTAGCAGCGGGATGAGGGTGTATAGGGAGAGATTAGCAGCGGGGTGTTAGGGTGTATAGGGAGAGGTATTAGCAGCAGGATGTTAGGGTGTATAGGGAGAGGTATTAG
>WSYH01000476.1:52570-186217 GCA_036426205.1 Ascaphus truei | reverse complement strand
GTGTTGGGTTGCTAGGGAGAGGTATTATGCAGCGGGATGTTAGGGGGCTGTATAGGCAGAGAGGTATTAGCAAGCGGTGTTTTGGGGGGCAGGGTGTTTGGGGTGGGAGAGCGGAGAGGGAGGCAAGGAGAAGAGGAGTTGGAGTTTTTGTGAGTCGGGAGTGAGAGGGAGAGGGGAGCTACGAAGCGGTGGGGGGAGGGGGGGGCATTACGGATTCAGTTTTCTTCGTCCTCGGGTGTCAATCTTCCGAGGGTAGGTACAGGTCGAGATCTCGCCCTTGCGATTTGCTACTTATATTTTAGGACTCGACGGCGCGGAGATAGAGGAAAAGAAAGGCGGCGCACGTGGAGATGGGCTCGATAGGGGGGATTTGTGAGAAGTGAAAAGAAGATGCGTAAAATTGAAGTGACCGAGGGATCTCTGTAAGTTTCGTGGGAGGGTGAGAGGAGTGCTAAGCACACAAGAAAGGTCATACTCTGAGGGTGGCGCAGGGGGGTGTAATGAAGTGGAATCAAGAGAAGGGAAATAGAGGAGGATCCATTTCTCTTTTTTGGGGGAATGCGGGTACTACACCAAAGGGGTGGCTTCCTTGAAAAGGCTACCAGCAAGATGAATGGTTAGGGCGGCTTAATACAGTGAAGGGAATTAAAAAATTATATTAAAGCCTGCTTGGATAGAAAAAACGGCGGATTCACAACACTGAGAAATCCGTCGTAGATACAGTGATAAAAAGTCCACGAGAACAAGAGCGCCGTTGGGGGTCATGAAAGCAATGGTAAAACACCAATCAAACAGGATGGTCCTTCTGTCCCCTAGTTATATTCATGACTTTTTTACCATTTGACCCCTTCAAGTGCAAGACTTCACGAGGGTTGGAGGAGGAAATAGTAAGGGGGATAAATGAGAGTAATAAGAGAGAAGCAAAAAAGAAAGAAAGAAAAAAAAAAAGAAACGAAAGAGTAAAGAAAGAATTTTGCCCCTACTCGCCGTAGCTGGCTTCTTGGGTCTAAAGAAAGAAAGAGACAGAAAGAAAGAAAGAAAGAGAAAGAAAGGAAAGGAAAGAAAGAAAACCATCACTCATCCCCCCCTCCTCCCTCTCCTCCCTTCCTACCTCCTCCCCTGCGCAGCTAATGGTGAAAACACAACAAATAAAACACGTACGTGAGCAGGCTCGGGCGGGTGGGGGGGGGCGGAGGAGAGGAGGGGAGAGCGCCTGTGACGGTTTGCACAGGCCGCGAGACGTGGGTGGAAATGAAAAGCAAAGTTAAATAGAAAACCCGGCAAGCGCAGTCGGTGTCTGCTTTTATATATAAAGTGATGTGTTTATTAGAATCAATAGGTGTTGTGACGGGCTGCTCCTGCGGGATGCAGACGGGCGCCTCGCGCACTTCATTCCAAGCAAGAATGGCGTAAAACTCTGCCCTTAATATCCATCAGCTGGCCATGACTCGTCCACACATGCTCTATCTCAGGGGTGCCAAGGCCAGTCTCAAGGACCCCCCAACAGGTCAGGGTTTAAGGATTTATCCCTGCTTTAGCCACCGATTAAGCCACCGTGCAGAAGAGGGATATATTTCGTTGAGCATATGGATTGAGCACCCTGCTCTAAACTAACCATAGGTGTGTGTGTGTAGTGTGTGTAGTGTGTGTAAGTGTTGTGTAAGTGTTGTGTAAGTGTGTGTAAAGGTGTGGAGATGTGTAAGTGGGGGCAAGTGTGTGTGGTAGTTGTGTAAGTGCTGTGTAAGTGTGTGTTGTGTAAGGAAGGTACAGGTACTGGTCAGACTTGTTATAGGGGTTTTTGTTACTGGAGTGTGGAAAACTTGGAATCAGCCTGACTTTAGCCACGCTTATTTATTATTACATTTTAATAAAAGATTGTAAATGATTCGTAGTCGCATATCGCGCCGTTTGACACATAATAAAGCATTAATTCACGGCGGGGCAGGATAACCGCCAATCTGTAGAGGCTCGGGGTGTTTTTCAACCTCACTGCCACAGTTCCGGCAACAAATGTTGGTTCTGTTATTCTAGCCCTGATACTAGCGATATCTCTTATAAAAAGATGGAAATAAAAAGACACTTGTGAGAACATTCATTGATCTCTAAGCATAACAGCGCTTCATCTGCAGCCAGGGGTTCTGGGTAATGACATGCAAATGAGCACACAGTGACACCTTATTCATAAAGAGGAGGAATTCCCCACTGCACCACAAGCAGAATAAAAAATCCTCTTTTTCATAGTTTTGGACCGAAAGCACAGTAGGTAAGTTAGGGGTTCTGACCTGCTCGTAACATACCCGGCACGCAAGCAGAGTTCCTGAGGCTTTATAGTTTTATTGACACTAAAAGCTGAGGAAAAACCAAAGGCCACTTTTCTCAGGTTATAGCGGAATCAAAGTAAAAGAAAAATATACCCTTTCCTGCGGGCCCCAGTTATGTTATAAGAATGCATTACATGTTGCATTTCTAATTTCAAGTCCCCTTTACATTGAGTTGTTCTGAGAAATGAATTGTTTAAAGAAGAGTTACGTGTGGAGCAGCTGTGGGGAACGCGGATTTGTCTGCCTGGTCGCAGGCCCTGGCTGATTCTTATCTTGTCTCTTCATGTACTAACTGATGCGTGATGATGGGGCCTTCTCTTAAATGTTCCTTATAGTATCTAGTACCAATCAATCACATGGTGACAGATACATGGTTCCATTAAGTGAGCGGGTTTATACATTATATACAAGACATTGGCTGCAACAGTAAGAGATATATCTGTGTATAGGAGTAGTAATAGTTACAGAACCAGATTAAAATGGAGAGCCTTAGTTGAGCGAACTTAGACTGGCTGGCGTCAGGTGAGGTCTCGGTAGATTGTTAGATTTATTAAGTTAATTTTCCAGTTAGGAGAGTGCACGGGTAAGAGGAGGAGGAGGAGGAGCGGTCCGGTGATACTTCTGTTGAAACGTGGTGGGGGTGGTGGGACATGAACCGTTTTTTGGAGAGAGACAAAGAAAAATGTTTTTATCCAATGTACGGAATTCCTAAGCGGAGTGGTTGGGCCTAGTCAAGGGTGAAAACAGGGCCCGCTGGGCTCCAGAGCTGCGCCACGGTAGGCCGGACGATTCATGAGCGGCTCGCCTGGGGGGGCACGGCAAAGAAACCATCACAGAGTGGTGCGCAGTGCGAGATCCCGCGTGGTCTGCAGGCTGGGGCACAGTCCAGGAGCTGTAAGGATAGACTTTGGAAGTAGACTGGATTGGTCTCTAGTCTTGAGGTCGCCGTTGCTCTCCCTTCTTGTGGCATGAGGCCCTTGAGGATAACTGGAATTGCTCAATGTCTCTGAATGTTCCTCTTGTTCAGCTGCAGGTAAAGTTTGCACGATTTCGCTTCATCCTCCATTTGTTTTACAAAAAATACAGGCCTCCACACTTAAGGCTATCACAATACTTTACATCAGTTTGGAAACAGACTACAATTAAATTCTCATTTTTGCTTAGCATTAGACCCCGGCAAATCCAAATATTATTTTATTATTACTTATTATTTATTATTAAGTCGCCAAATATGCTCCACACGATACCATATACAAGGTTGGAGCGGCGACCAAACCACATAAATAAACGAATGTAAACTTACACTTGTTTTACATAGGTAAGGAGGCCACGTACTTCAAATGTTCAGTAATTCCACTCTTCGATCCGTAAGTCTCTTTCCCTCTGCTAAAGGATTTATTCGCCCTTCGCCACTTCTGGAAGTGATGCATGTAGTATGTTTCTTCTTTGGCTCTTTCTCTGATTATACGGTGTTCATCATTTCATGTACAAGAGCCTCAAGCTCTAAGTGTACATAGCATAACTTGAACACAGCTCACACCTTCAGCGACTCATGAACATACACACACACGTTACAGTCATCGTGTGTATGAGTCAACCATAGGAAAATGAATGCAAACATAGTAAAAATGAAAGAACAATGTCTGGATTTCTTTAAAATCCAAAGGTGCTATGCTTTGGAATATAAACCTCCTATAGAGGAGAAACACACAAACTGTAAGATGAACTACCTTGAGGGTAGTGGATGTCAGTACAATGAAGGGGGCGAACAGCGCCTCCACTCATGGCAATAAAGGGTACGGTATCTCCGGAGCTATGGTAATCAGTTCCGACTAAGCGATGTGTGTGTGATCTGTGAATCGCGGGGTTGATATACTCCCAACCTACTTGATCACTTGCTCACACTCGAAAGTGCAAATCTTTTATTGTTGAACCATCATACTTCTTGTCGAGTTGCAAGTGATTTTAGTCTTCCCCCATCGGTCGACGTGCTTCGTCCTTCAAGTTTTATCTCTCCCCATCGTGTCGCGGAGTTCGTCTTCTCCAAGCTTGTATCTCCCATCGTGTCGCGGCTTCGTCTTCTCAAGCTTTATCTTCCCATAGTTATGTTAACTCGGCTTCTCCTCTCCATCGTTTCCCTAGCTGCTTCCGGCTTTCTAGTCTCTCTCCAAGCTTTTCTTCCCCACTGCTGTTCTCGTGCTTGCTCTCTTCCTCAAGCTTTTATCGTATCTTTCCCCCATCGGTGTCGGCGTCGGCTCTCCTCTCTACCAGCTGTATCCATCTTCCCCATCGTGGCCGATGAGGCATCCTCTTCCCAAGCTTGTATCCTGTCCCCATCTGTCGCGGCTTCGTCTTCTCCAAGTTTGATATCTTCCCATCGTGTCGGTGGCTCTATCTTGTCCTTCCCCAAGCTTTATCTTCATCTTCCCCATCGTGCGCGGCTATTCGTCTTCTCCAGATTTATCTTCCCCATCGTTGTCGCTGGATTCGTCTTCTCCAAGCTTGTATCTTCCCCCCCATCCGTGTCGCGACTATCTCTTCTCCAAGCTGTATCTCTCCATCCCCATCGTGGCGTCCGGCTCGGTGGATCTCCGGAAGCTGTACTTCACACGATGGGGTCGCGGCTGTAGTCTTCGCTTTGCCTATTTCACACAGTTGCCTCGTCTTTCTCCAAGCTTGTACTCCTTCCCATCCAGTGTGAGCTGCTTCGTCTTCTTCTCAGTTCTGTATTTCCCCCATCGATGTGCGGGCTTCGTCTTCTTCCAAGCTTGTATCTCCCCCTAGTTGCGAGCCGCATTCGTTTCCTCCATTATGCTCCCTCGGTATCTCTTCTGACTGCTCCTATCTCCATGTTTCGTTCCGACTCTAAGGTTTTCCCCTTCTTTTCCGCTTGTTACTCTTTCTCCACGTGTCGTTCCTGCCCACTGCGCTTTGTCTTCTCAAGCTTGTATCTCCCCCATCTTGTCGGCGGCTTCGCTCTTCCTACAAGCTTGTTACTTTCTTCCTCCCCATCAGTTGTCGCTGGTCTTCGTTCCAAGCTTGTATACTTCTCCCCCTTCGCCATCGCTTTCCGGCTCTCGTCTTCTCCAAGCTTGTATTTACCCATCGTGTCGCGGCTTCGTTCTCAAAGCTGTGAATCTATCCGTCCCCATCGACGTCGCGGGGTCTTCGTCTCTTTCAAGCTGTGTATTTCCCCTCCAGGTCGCTCGCTAATCGTCTTCCTCCAAGCTGTGTATCGGGGTCCGCGATCTCCCATCGTGTCGCTGTCTGAGAACTTCGTCTTCTCCAAGCTTTTATTTCCCCCATCGGTCGCAGCGGCTCGTCATTCCAAAGCTGTGTACTCTACCCTTCCCACGCATCTTGTCGCTGGCTTCGTTCTTCTCAGTTTGTATGCTTTGCTCCCCATCGTTTCTGCGGGCTTCGTCTTCTCCAAGCTTGTATCACTTCCCCATTGGTGTCGGCTTAGCTCTTACTCCAAGGCTTGTATTCTTCCCCAGCGTGTCCGGATTCGTCTTCTCCAAGCTTGGATTCCTCTTCCCATGTGGAGTCGCGGTCTTCGCTTCTCCAAAGCTTGTATTATCTTCCCCATCTGTTTTCGCGGCTTTGCGTCTCTCTCCACTTTGTAATCCCTTCCCCATCGTGTTCGTCCCTGGTCTTCGCTCCTTTCTCCAACTGTAATCTTCCCCACGTGTGCCGGCTTGTCTTCTCCCAAGCTGTACTCTTCCCCATCGATGCCTGTCTTTCTTGGTCTCTGTCGTCCCCAAGCTTGTATCTTCTCTCATCCCCCATCGTGTCGCGGCTTCTCTTTCATCCAAGCTTGGTTATCTCCACCATCGTTCGCGGTCTTCGTCTTTCCACAGCTTGTTATCTTCCCCACAGTAGTCGATGCCGTTCTATTGGTCTCTCTAAGCGTGTATATCTCCTCCCACCATCGTGTCGCGGCTATACGCTTCTCCCAAGACTGTGCTATCTCTTCCCCATCGGTCGACTGCGCTTCGTTCTCTTCCAAGCTTGGTATCTTACCCACTGTCTGTCGCGTTGCGTTCCTCGCCTCTTCCCAAGCTTGTATCTCTTCCCCAATCGGTGTCGCGGCTTCGTCTTCTCCAAGCTTGTATTCATCTTCGCCCTTGTACCTTCCCATCTGTTTTCACACGGTGGTTGCTCATCTGTATCCTCATCGAGCTCATCGCTGCTTCGTCTTCAAGGGCCAAGTTGTATCTTCCCCCATCCTCGTGTCGGGCTTCGTCTCTACTCCAAAGCTTGATCCTTCCCCCATCGTGTCGCGGTCGCATTCCCTCGCTTCTCCAAGCGTATTTATCTTCCCCATTTGCTTGTCGCAGGCTTCGTTCTCCAAGACTTGTATCTTCCCAATCGAGTCAGCTGCTATGTTCGTCTTTCCAAACTTGCTATGCTTCCCGCCTATCGTGTCGCGGCTCTCGTCTTCTCCAAGCTTCTTCTTCTCCCACCCTCGAGTGCTGCCGTTCGTCTTCTACAAGCTTGTATCTTCCCAATCGGTGTCGCGGCTTTCGTCTTCCTCCAACTTGTAATCCTTCCCCATCTGTGTACCGGCATCTGTTGCTCTCCCGTTACTAGCATGTATCTACCCGATCTGACGCGGAATCACTTCACCCAAGCTGAGTCCGCTCGTGTCAGCGCGTATTAAAGCTAACAAGTTGCGGTGTTTGCCAACAATCGTCATATTCACCAACAAATTCAACTTACGTGACGTCAAAGAACAGGGGTTCAGGTCTCAACGCTGTATGGCTTCACGGTCCGATCTCTTTCAAACTTTCATTACCCTTAGCGCTTATCCCCCAAGCTTTATCTTTTCCCCATGGGGTCTGACGGTCTCGCTTACGTGGCCCCTTCCTTCCAAGTGTCTCTCTCCCCATCGTATTTAGTTCCCGTTTCCTCCGCTTTCTCGGCTCACTCTCTCCCAAGCTGATCTTCCCCATCCGCCGTTTCGCTTGTCGTCGTGTATCTCTCCTGTGTCGCGCTTTTTCTTCCAGAGCTTTGTATCTTCCTCCTCGTGTCCGGCTTTCTTTCCCAAGCTTGTATATTCCCCCATCCGTGTCGAGGCTTCGTCTTTCTCCAAGCTTGGCTATCTTCCCCACGCCCTGTGAGCACGGTCCGTATTCCAAAGCTTGTATCTTCCCCCATCGTTGCGGCGCGCTATTCGTCTTCTCCACGCTTGGTATCTTCCCCCCATCGTGCGCGGCTTCGTCTTCCCCAAGCTTGTTCTCATCTTCCCCACCGTGTCGCGCGACTATCTCTTCCCAAGCTTGTATCTTCCCCATCGTTCCACGTGTGGCTTCGTCTTCTCGCAAGTTGTATCTTCCCATCTGACGCGCGCCATCCGTCCCAAGTTGTATATTCCCCATCTCGTGTACGCGGCTCGCTTCCCCTCCAAGCTTGTATCTTCCCCATAGTGGTCGCGGTCGCATCTCCCAGTTTTGATCCTGTTGACCTGGTTTTACGTCACAGATTTTCTCTCTCCATCTTGGTCTCGCTTCCTTCACCTCCATCTGTACAACTGTTTCCTCTCACCCATCGCCCTTACTTCCTTCACTAAATCTTCGTCATCGTGTCGCGCTGCTCATAATTGTCCTTCCCCATCTGCGTCTTCGTTCTCCAAGCTTGTATCTTCCCCATCGTGTCCCTTTGTCCGGCTTCGGTTCATCCAAGCTGGTTTCCTTCACTTCCATCTCATGGTAGGTGCTTTCTCTTCCTCCCAAGCTTGTATCTTCCTCCTCCATGTGCGCTGCTTTCGTTTTCTCCAAGCTTGTATACTCTCCCATCGTGTCGCGGCATTCCTCTTCTCCAATTGTACCTTTCCCCGTTCCGGCCCATTGCTCTCTCCAGCTATCTCCTCCCCATCGTGTCGCGGCTTACGCTCCCTTCTCCAAGGGTATCTTCCCCCATCTGTAGGCGCGCTTCCGTCTGTCTCCAAGCTTGTTATCTTCCCCCATCGTGTCGCGGCTTTGTCTTCATCTCAAGCTTGTATCTCCCCCATCGTGTCGCGGTGCCCCCCTTCACTTTGTCTCTCTTTCCTCTACGCGCTTGGCTTCTTTCCAACTGTACTCCCATCGCTGACCGCGGCTTCTCTCCTCTCCAAGCTTGTATCTTCTTTCCCATCGTGGAGTCGCGGCTCTCGTCTTCTCAACCATGGTTCTTCGTTCAAGCTTGTACTCAATTCCTCAGTGTCGCGTGCGCTGGCGTCTTCTCACCCCTAAGCTTGTATCTAATCTGCCTTCCTCGTCGCGCGCTTGCGCTTCGTCTCATTCTCCCAGCTTGTATATCTTCCCACATAGTCTGCAGTCTCAAGAGTCTTCGTCCTCATCCCCCTCTTGCCTCTGTCATCTCTCTCGCAAAGTTTAAGTCATCTTCTCCTCATACTTCCCATGTGTCGTGGCTCGTCATCTCCTCAATTGGTATCTTATCCCATCGTGTCGGCGGCTCCTCTACTCGTTCCTCCGAGCTTGTTCTCTTCCCCAATCTACATCCGGCCGGCTTCTCTTCTCCAAGTCTGTGTATCTTCCCTCCCATAGTGTGCGCCGCTTTGTCTTCTCCACGCTTTTTAATTTATCCTTCCCCATACGGTGAGTCGGCTCGTCTTCCTCCAAGCTTTTACTCTCCCCATCGTGTGGCTTCGTCGTCGCAGCTGTCCCAGTCAAGCATTCCTTCTTCTCCAAGCTTGTATCTTCCCCAATCGTTCCGTCCGCGTCGGTCCCTCTTCTCCAGTGCTATACTTATCGGTCCCATACCGTGTGTCGCGGCTGTGTCTCTTCGCAAGCTTGTTATCTTCCCACTCGTCGTACGCGGCTTCCCTCTCTACCAAGCTTTGAATCTTTCCCCTCGTTTGTAACGGTCCTATCTAAGCTTTTACCTAGTAGGTCTCCTCTTCTCTCAAGCTTGTATCTTCCCCATCGTGCGCGGCTCTCTTCCAGTCTCGTCTTCCAAGGCCGTTTCTTACTGTATTTCACGAGTTGTGCGGGGCTCATCTCCAACGTTTTCACATCAATATCATCAGTTACATCTTCTTACAACACACTTCAGTTATACGTTCTGCAGATCGCCTTGTAGAGCTTCTGCTATGTTCAGATTTCCTGCACGTGTATCAGTCCCAATGTTGTGAGCCATGGACACATACTGTGCTGTTGCTCATTTCTTTGATTCGGACCCGGGTTCTGGATGACAGACACAAGTACCATTGTAAGATGTTTGCAATAAAGGAGTAATAATGAGCTGAGCGACAGGGTCGCGACGAGTGGCTGCGTGCTAGCGACAGCGAAGACGAACATATAGTGGCTCTATACGGTAGGGGGCACATAGTGCCCTGCTGGCCCGCGACCGGCTGGCAGAGAGTTTTTAAGAAAGGAGAAAGAGACAAATTATTTTGTCTGTTTTGCGCGACGTCCGTCAGGTGAGTGGTTATACCATAGAGGGCGCACACCTCGTGACGCCCGTCCACTGCCACCTCGTCCGCTTCAAACATCCGCGACGCCCAATGCGTTCCACATCACTCGCGCCTCTGCAACTATAATTTCCGAGGCTCCTAAGAGGGCTTATGATGATGGTGTGTCCCAGGTCCTGATCCAAGGCTACAGTTCATAGGGGTGTTGGGGGACTGCTTCGCCAGGTCTCGGTGCAAGACCTATAGGCCGTCAGCTTATAGTGATGGCTGACCGTCACGCTGACGCTTTCTCGCGAACAAAACAATTGACATGGACTTCCGCCGCACGCTCATACTTACAAGCCGCAGACCGCACGGATTTCGTGTTTGCTTTGACGGCAACTAATAAGCCGCGGGTCTAGTAACCCGAGGGGCTCAGCTTGTGTCCCAGGGTGGTAACCCATCAACTCCTAGCACTCCTACACCTTCCAGACTATAGCACAATCACATGTCCCAGGGCCAGCTGGCTCTGGCTCTGCAACCACACCACAACTGCTCGCTCCGTTCCACCTTGGTTGTTCCTAATTAACATAACACGGATACGCTATTTATAGCCCAGGTGTATCCCACCACCTGCTTCGCTAAGATTGATCTGTATCCTACTGCAGATAAACGTTACCCTTGTACTGAGAATTAACCCGTGGAGCGCCCTATACGCTGGCCACATGTATGCATGCCACCAGGGGATCGACACGTCGGGATATCGGGTTGTGGAATAAATAAACACCTTTATTCTTTCAGCAAATTGCAGTCCAATGCCGGTTCTATGAGCACATTGATGTATAATAGTTCTGTATATAGAGCCCGTGCTCTGTCATTGTGTGATTGCTGTATCGTTGGGAAGGTGATGGCGTTGATACTCAGCAGCGATGTAGCATGTGCATCTGTCTTTGCAGGTCGAGTGGCTACAACAGCAGGAAGTTAAGAAAATGGTTAAGAGGCAACGTCCGGACCCGAACCCAACTTCGTGTTTCATGATCGTTTGGTCGAACATTGGTTCATGGTGAGTACTGAGCTCTATCAGCGATAGACTGAAAGCTGACCGCGGCACGAATATATCAAAGCGGCGCTCCGTCTGCCCGAGAACCAGACTGTTGTTAACCCTTTTCAATGCCAAAGGGGTTTGCATGGTGAGAAGACAGTGCCCCATTGTATGTATGTCTTTATTTATACAGAGCCCATTAATGTACACAGCGCTTACAGCAGTGATACGCGTGACCAATCTTATCAATAAACAAATATATAATAAATAACAACCATATGAGGAAGACGCGCTTCAGACATAAAAGTAACATTTAGGAAAGGGAGTCCCTGCTTCCGAAGAGCTTACAGTCTAATTGGTTTGGTAGGAAGGACGTACAGAGACACTAGGAAAGTAAGTTCGGTAAGTGCAGCAAAAGGTTGCGCTAGCGCTGTCTGTAACATACAAAACTAGAAACCTTCTCTGAAGAAAAGACTTATGAGGTCTTGCAGCTTGTGTACAAAGCAAACTGTACTATGAAAAAGTCTCGTCTGTGCATTAGAGATAACCCATCTGTGTACAGTACAACATCTTTTGCAGAAGTCTGCCTCGTACAGTACGAGAGGCGCCATCACTGGGAATACTATAAACCGTCTCAAGACTGCTTACCCGGGCATTTAATTAATGAACCACACGGTCCGGCATTTATAGCCACCCGCACCGCCCATCCTGTATGTATCTTTCCTGCGGTTTGGCCTCGTTATAAATTAAATGTTCTTTCCTTCCCTTTTTGGAACTGAAAGTTTTGAGTCCTTTGGGAGAAAAGTGCAATATAAATAATATTATCGGTGTCAGAAACAGAGTGGTGCGGCAAAAACGGGTGCATATTGTGTCCTTTTGACCCTGCTATACCTGCGGGTCACTATCAAGGGGCGTCACACCTTTTTGAGCAACTGGTTTTTGGAAGTGGTTACACGAGGGTTGTTGGGAGGAGAATCCGAGCAATATATGAGATATCCAGTTTGCCCAGAACTGTTCCAGTATAACTTTTCTTGCCAAAAAACCTGCGAGCTGCTGTTGGGAACCCTCTGCTCTGTGGATAACTGCGCGATGTGAGACGCCAATACACAGATCAACTAGGTGGTTGCAATTTATGTTAATCAAAACAATGGTGATTTAAAGTATTGACTACCTTGTTTTCGGAGCACTTTCCTCTTGGGGAACCCCCCCTCTGCGCCAGGCTCCCTTCCGTGGTGTGAATCGGCTGATTCTTCGGCGTCTCCTGCATGACCGTGTTTTCCAGCACTGTGGCGATACAAGCAGTCGTTGCAGGTCAGAAGAATGTCATGGCCGCCTGGCAGAGGCTACACTGGCGAAGAATGTGGTGGTCACATCGGACGAGGGACGGACTAAAAAAGAACCACCCAGATCTGATACAGAACTATGTGAGTAAGGGCAAGATTCTTCAGCTGGCATCTCCATGGTTAACAGCACTGCCCCTGCCCTGTATGCGCTGGCATCAGGTCCCACTAATGTCCCCACGAATCCTAGTAATCTATATTGTGAAATTCGGCAAGAACCCACAACCCTCTCTAACCAAGCGTCTGAGATCATATGCATTGTACGGAACCTCCAACCCCTCTAGAGCGCTTCTGAGATCAGATTACTTGCTACGGAACCCCAACCTCTCTATACATAGCGCGCTTCTGAGATCACATGTAATTGTAAGGAAACCCCACCCTCTCTAATTAGCGCGTCTGAGAGCAGACGCATTGTACGGAACCCCGACCTCTCTAAAGCGACGCATGGATCAATGCATTGTAAGGAACACCGACCCTCTCTAATAAGCGCGCCTGAGACCTCGAATGCATTGTAAGGAACCCCGACCTCCTAATAGCACGCTGACGATCTGATGCCTTGGTAAGGATAACCCCGACCCTCTCTATAGCGCGTTCTGAGATCAGATGCATTGTACGGAACCCCCCACACCCTCTCTAATGAGCGCTTATTTGAGTCAGATGCATTGTACGGACACCAACCCTCTACTAATAGCGCGTGGGGGATCAGATGCATTGTACGGGACCCCACACCCTCTCTACTAGCGCTTCTGAGATCAATGCAGTTAAGAGGAACCCCCACCTCTCTAGTTCTCATTGTAAATTCTTTGTATTTGGTCACAATCATTTCAAACGGACAGGCAATCCCCTGCAATTCTAGGGAACCCTTTATGGATGTCAGCCGGGTACCCACTGTTGAATTGAACACTGAGTTAAGGCCACTACCTCCATGCTGTTTATGTGGGGCCTGGCTGATGTTGTAGTTTAGGTGCTGTTCACACATAGGTAACGGTGTGTTTATATTGCGGCGTGCAGTGCAGGTGGGAGAATCTCTGATATAGGCATTTCTCTTAGACCCGTTTGCGAGCCACGAAGTGTGAATGGGGAAGATCGTGGACCCAAGCCCCGCTACGACGACCCAGCACTGAGAAAACAAGTGGGTGGGCCCCTTCATTTGGCGCTCTCCTTTTTCAACTCATTCACTCCCAAGGGGTTGAAAAGGATGCCTTAAAATGTCTGAATAATTTATTTCATTCTGTTAAGATTTAGGTTTTCAGTACATTTCTAACCTAGCATTAGATGTCTATAGGGGATACCTAATACATAATGCAGCACAACATGCGCGCATGCCATGCATGCACGCACCGCATGCATACATGCAGCATGCACATGAACACACACCTCATGCCATACATGCTACACAGCATAATCCTACTGACACATATATTACATATACCCTTATTAGGCTCCTTAAACAGAACATGCTGGAATACGTCTCAGTAACTGATTCCTTATCACTCTAAAGGGAAAACTTGTGACACATTTGGTCCTGTTGAAATTGATTTTCAGCAAACACTTGACGCAACCTTTAGATACTTGTGTCCACTTGGCTGAAATCCAATGGAAAAAAAGTGTATCTATCATTAGTAAGTTTTCTAAAAAAAAGTCGGTGTGGCTCAGATACTGCGGTTAGATTAAAGATCTGCGATCACGCTAGACCAATTGGTTACTGTGTAGTTTAAAAAGTATTTAGAAGGTTATTAGGTCTATGCTTCTCTGAAACTATAAAAATCTCCCTGGTAACGTGCGGTCACCACACATGTTACACGCGATTAGTTTTTGGTACGTCGGTGGGACTGCCCCCCTTAAAGAAGAGCTTCACTGAGCACGGGGAGCACTATCTCTCCGACACTGAAAGAGTTAATGTGATGTTCTGGGCCCCTTACGGGCCACAAGTTTACCAAGCGCATCTCTGCTGGTGATGCTCGGTAGGGGGACTTGGGTTTCTGCAGCTGGAATATGTTTCACGTCGTTAAACACCAGTACAATAGCACTCGCGCCGTCACTCACATAGCTCACTTTTTTTTGTGCGTCCTGGGACCGTTGTTGCAGAGCGAGAGCGCGCGAAGAATTTCTGTCATCGATAGTGTTGGCCCACTTATCTTTATTTGTGTATTAATATCCCGATGTTATCCGGTAGCATTCTACCATCTTGGTACCATCGTTTTGTGTAGCTTTTTACTCTTGTATTAAAGTAAGGGTTTAGCCGTACTAATATTGTGACTGGCTTGCATTCACAGCGCTACTAGAGAAAGTACCCGCTGCGCAGCGCTGGTGTGCATAGGTTCAAGTAAACACCCTACTCAGATGTTCTTCAACTCCAGTCCCTCAAACCACCCACGCATGCAGTGGTTAGATATCCCTGCTTCATCAAGGGTGGAACCCCATCAGTGGCATCAGTTTGAAAGACGCAACCCCCTGTCGGAAGGCAGGGAGTATCCCTAATAACCTGCCCAGTTGGGGGGGGGAGGGGGCTTGAAACTGATGGAGACCCTGCACTCATTCAAACATATCTAAGCCACTAAAGGCACCAGTCAAAAAAAACCTTTTAGGGAGCTCCTTGCTCAAAGAGCTTACAATTAAGAGGAAGGCTATTAGGGTGCGAAAAGGCCAAATGTAATAAGAGTCGTTCATGGAGGCATCGACAAGGGCCGTTTGTTGCAAGTGCCTCCGCCTGGACTGAAAACGAAGGTTGTAGGATTTGCAAGAGTTACAATTTGTACTACACTTTACTATTCTTTATCCCTCCCTAGGCACGGCACTTTCGTTGGCTGGGGAATTGCCGCCCCGCCGGCGCCAAAACTCGATTACTGAATGTGGGCACGCTACACATGCACGAATTGGAGAGTAAGCAGGGGTTTCGGGGGAGACCTGTGATGCGTGGAGAGCGGTGCCAAGGGCCCTCGGGGGAGGCAGAAGCATCCATGGCATATGGAAACATATTGACCATCACAGAGTGTTCAACGAGACCTTGGTGGTGTAAGGGGGGCGTTGTGTGTGTGGGGGACGCGCGGTAATGTGCGCGCGTTTGTGTGTGGGTCGCGGAGTGTGTGTGTGTGTGTAGTGAGGCGTGTAGGTGTGTGTGTTGTGTGGTGTGTGTGGCGGACGAGGCGTCTGGTGGTGTAGTGGGGCTGGTCGGTGTCGCCTGTGTGTTGTGGAGCTGGCGAGGCTATGTGTGTTCGTGCGGCGAGGTGTGTGTCGTGTGTAGTGTGTGTGTTTTGAGGTAGTAGGGAGAGGTGTGTGTGTGGGACGCTACTTGTGTGGCATCGTGATGCTGAGTATGTCGTCGCTGTGTGGGGGCCAAGAGTAGGTGCTGTTGTGTGATGTGTCCCGGGGGAAGAGGATGAGGTTGGTGTACCGGGCCTCTCCCCCCGCCAAGCGGAGAGTGTCGAGGGTGGCGTGAGCTCCCTCCTGTGGGGGAGAGGCTCAGACTGTGGGGAGGAGATGAGAGTGTGTCGGGGGGGAGAAATTATGTGTGGGTTGTGGGTGGGTGGGGGCATAGTCATGTGTGCTTGGGGGCGGTGGGAGGAAGGCCCGGACACGCAAAGTTGTGTGGTGTGTGTCGTGTGCCTGTGTGGCGTGTGCTGTGTGTGTGATATGTAGCGGGGCTGAGGAGGAAATGCGTGGATCCCCCCCTCCCCAACGGCCCGGCCCAACGGAAGGGAGTAACGTAATGCTGTGGCCCCATTCGGGCGGGAGGGGGGAGTTGTTGCTGTGATGTGTGGGTCGTGTGACTTTAGGGTGCTTTGTGTGTGTGTGTTGGGGGGACGCTAATGTGTGTGTTGGGGGAGAGACGTAAGTGTGTGGGGGGCGAGAGTATGGGTGTGGCGCGGGAGAATCATGTGTGCTGCTGTGTGGGGGAGAGACAGTATGTGTGTGTGTGGGGTGGGAGCGTGTGTCTACTTGGGTAGGGGGACGAGTATGGTGATTTGCGGGGAAGAGTATGTGTGTCTTGGGGGAGAGGTATGTGGTTTGGGGGAAATGGTGAGGTATAGTGTGTTTGGCGGGAGCTTGTGGGCACCGTGTGGGCGGGGTCAGAGAGTAATTGTGGGTGTCTGGGCTGGGACAGAGG
The DNA here is from genome assembly GCA_036426205.1 of Ascaphus truei. NCBI lineage: Eukaryota > Metazoa > Chordata > Amphibia > Anura > Ascaphidae > Ascaphus > Ascaphus truei. The sequence goes on along the minus strand of WSYH01000476.1, from coordinate 170,013 downwards.
ATGTGTGCATCCCTGTGAGGGGAGACTTATGGGTGTGGGGAGTTATAGAGGGAGAGTATTGTTGGTCCTTGGGCGACGAGTATGTCGGTTTGGGCCAGGAGCCGTATGCTAGTGTTTGCGGGGGGTGTCTATGTGTCGGGTGCGGCTGTGTGGGGGCGCGCTGTGGTGGTGTGTGGGGCGCGCGTCTGCTCTATCACACACTGCAAAAAGCTACCAAGCAGAGATCCCGGAGCCAAGTGATCTTGGACTTAAAAAGTTCAATGTGGTAATTTTAAGCGTCCCGGTTTTTTAAGATTTTCTTTAAAGCGGAGGGACCATGCATGCAAAACCATTTCTGTAGGCGGAAATATGTTATATGTTGTGGTGGCATGCTCCATTAGAAGATCTCAGAGCAAGTATTGTCAACCTAGTACTGTTTTGCTGCACAACAGCGGTTCTTTGGAAGGGGACCCGCCCCACGTCATCAGCTGCATTCTTACGGGGGAGGTTTGTACTTCTGAATTGGGTAGGAAGTATATTTATATTACCCAAGTACGTTGTGTTGTGTGTCGCCTCTCAAACGGGACACGCCACGGGATGCTCGTGAACGTCACGCGCTCTCCTGGCGCTGTAATGCACCTGGAACGTTTGTAGCAAGGGTGCGAGGCGCGTTTGTCATTCGAGACGAACCCAGTCTTGATCCTGCTGTGTCCCCTTGCCTTAACTTGCCCTAAACCTTCCGTCCTGCGGGGGGGGGGCCGGCACGAGCAAGGTGACACTCCAGCCACCTGAGGTTGCTTAAACCAGGGGTGGCCAACTTCCACGCCCTTCGAAGGGCCACACCAACATCAAGTATTTAGGATATCCCGCTTACAGACACAGTTGTTTCTCTGAACACTGCAACTGTTTGAGCCAACGTGTTGAAGCCATGGAGATTATCCTAGGATGTATGGTGACTCTCGACTGGAGTTGCCGGCCCCTGAGTAGTTTACATTGAGCCCACCGAAGCACCCAAATGTCCAAAGTCGCGGACTACTTGTATTTTTTAAGGTTTGCGTTTCCTATCGCTTTTCACATTCGCGATCATATCTTCATTACGATTTTATTTTTGTGGTTTAATAATAAATGCCCCTACTTTGTTGGAATGTTGCGGAAGCGGTTATTCCCCTCAGTTCGATTCAAAATAAGCCGCAGTCAGTTAGGCAATACGCGTTCACAAGAGGACACCAACACACCTCTTAGCCCCCGCCACCCTGTCGGGTACCACGACGGATGGGATGGTACAGGAGGTGTACTCTGTCCAGTGGGACCTTCCCTTTCCGCTGTGATCTGGATTTCTGAGTCAGAAAATCTTGTAAACGCCCATTGAACGATGAAGCTCGAGAGAGAAACAATTCTTTCTGTAAAAAGACAGCAAACCGCAAATTTAACTCAAACACTGGTGAAGAGACAGCGCTGACAAGCGGTCTAAGCATGAGGCAGGAAGAGATTGAGCAGGAGCGAAGATCAGCTGAATAGCTGGTAATCGGTTGTACGAGAATGCCCAATTGCTGCTAGATTAACCTGCTGGCTCGATTACCAGATTTAACACATATCACGCCACAAAGTGTTGTGTGTGGTCGTGTGGTGGGGTACCCACCCGAGTGCGGGCCGGCAATTTTCATCATAGGGGTAATGGATTCAGCCCTCGGAGAAAAAACACATAACGCTGGGCAGCGACGTTTTGACGACCTTTATCCGCCATTTAATTGAAGTCCGCTGCGTAGCAGCCCGGCACACTCCTTTTGTTGTGGATTCATCAATTTCCTTTTGATTGAAATTAAACGTTGCCACCCCTTGTTCTATTGAGGACCACCGGGGGGGTAAGAGCACACAAAATATACACCCCATTAGACATTTGACGGGGGGCGCGTCTGTGTGTTTGGGGGCGCGTCTGTGTGTTTGGGGGCGCGTCTGTGTGTTTGGGGGCGCGTCTGTGGGTGTGTGGGGGCGCGTCTGTGTGTGTGTGGGGGCGCGTCTGTGTGTGTGGGGGCGCGTCTGTGTGTGTGGGGGCGCGTCTGTGTGTTTGGGGGCGCGTCTGTGTGTTTGGGGGCGCGTCTGTGTGTTTGGGGGCGCGTCTGTGTGTGTGTGTGTGTGGGGGGGCGCGTCTGTGGGTGTGTGGGGGCGCGCGTCTGTCTATACACACTGCAAAAAGCCTACAGCAGAGATCCCAGAGCCAAAGTGATCTTGGCTTAAAAAGTCAATGTGGTAATTTTAAAGGTCCCGGTTTAAATAATTTGACGTACAGGAGGGGAGCATGCAAGACCATTTCTGTAGGGGAAATATGTATATGTTGGGGGCACTGCTCCATTACAGATCTCAGAGCAGTATTGTACCAAGTACTGTTTTGCTGCAAAACAGGGTTTTTGGAAGGGGCCCGCCCCATGTTCTCAGCTGCATCTTTCGGGGGAAGGTTTTGTCTTCTGAATTGGGAGGAATATGTATTTATATACCCACGTCGGTGTTGTGTGTCGCCTCTCAGACGGGACACGCAGCTGGGAATGCCTCCGTGCGTCCGCGTCTCCTGGGCTGTAATGACCTGGAACGTGTAGCAGGGGAGAGGCGCGTTGGTCATTCAGACGCACCGCAGTCTGATCCTGCTTGCTGCCCTCTGCCCTTCCTGCCCTAGATACCTCCCGTCCTGCGGGGCCGGCAGAGCAAGGACACTCCAGCACCTGAGGTGTTAAACCAGGGGTGGCTAACTCCAGTCCTCAAGGGCCACCAACAGGTCAAGTTTTAAGGATATCCCTGCTTCAGCACAGGTGTTTCTTGAACACTGCCACTGTTTGAGCCACCTGTGCTGAAGCAGGGATATCCTTAACTTGACCTGTTGGTGACTCTCGTACTGGAGTTGCCCGCCCCTGAGTTAAGGTTGCAGCCCACCGCAGCACCAAATGGTCAAAGCTCGGACTACTTGTATTTGTTTAAGAGTTGCGTTCCCTTCGCTTTCACGCGGATCCTATATTTCATTACGATTTTATTTTTGTGTGTTTAATAAATGAAATGCCCCTCTTTGTTGGAATGTGGCGGAAGCGGTTTATTCCCCTCAGTTCTCTCAAAATAAGCCGCAGTTAGGAATACGGTTCCACGCGGAGGTACCACGCGGCTGGGCTGGTACAGGAGCGTGTACTCTGTCCCGTGGGACTTTCCTTTTCCGCTGTGTAATTCTGGATTCTGATTCAGAAAATCTTTGTTAAACGCATTGAACGCTGAGCTCGAGAAACAATGTAAAAGCAGCAAACCGCAAATAACTCAACACTGCGTGAAGACGGACAGCGAGCGCAGCCAGTGAAGCTGTAATCGGTGTACGCAGAATGCAATTGCTGCTGATCACACTTGCTGGTTCGATTCACCAGACTTTTAACCCCCTTCACTGCCAAAGTGTGTGTGTGTGTGTGTGTGTGTGTGTACCCACCCGAGTGGGGCAATTTCATCATATGGGAATGTATTCAGCCATCGGAAAAACCAAAGCTTGGGCAGCGACGTGCCGAACCTTTCTCCGCCATATCCTTGACGCGCTGCCTGTCGCAGCCGGACACTCCTTTTGTTGGTGGCTTCATCAATTTCCTTTTGATGACATTAAACGTGCCCCCCCTCTGTTCTATTGGACACCGGGGGGTTAAGAGCACACAACATATACACCATTATACATTGAGTAGGAGTGCCCCGTTGCATCTCTCCAGTACATTGTAGCCTTTTGACTGACCGCTGATACATGGAGAGATCCGTCCTGTTGGCAAGGCTCTGTACACTATAACTTTATCCAGGAAGAAGTGGTGTTCTGCGATTTCTAACAGGAGATTTAGCAACATTTAAACAGTGCTGGATATTTCTTCTAAAAGGATCAAGTTTAAGGGTCAGAATTGCATATAGCGGGGGATTCACCTGTTGCCAAAGGCCATATTATCTAAGCAGTGCTTTGTGCCTTATGTTGTCGTCTCATCACCGCTTGGTCCTAAGTGTTTAAGGACTGTGTGCATACTGTATGCGGATAGGAACATGACGTTTGTCAATGTTTCGCTTCTTCCCTTTTCGAGGGTTCCACATAATTAGCCTGTTAAGTGACTTGTACAAAGTTATGGAAGTGGGAAGGTGGAAACCCATTCAGAGCGCGCTATTCCTGTTCTTTCAAATGCTACAGCTTCACACGTGTAATATGAAGGTCCTGCTGTGGTTTTTATTGGAATACGGTTATTGTATTTCTTTACTGCACAGAGGTTGGGAAATATTCTGAGAATGTCTTGGTTCTAAGTAAACAGCAGGTATATCGCTCCTTATATTTGTAGAGTATTAAATATTGCGGTGGGAAATGGTACAGACCAGCGCAGGTGGGATGGCGGTCAGTCTTCCTGTCGGGTCACAGCGACACTCACCTTTTCTTGTCTAGACGGCATTGAACGCTAAGCAAGGGGTGGGAAACTCCAGTCCCCAAGACCCCCCAAAAGGCCACGCATTAGAGATATCCCTGTTTCAGCACAGGTGGCTCAGTCTGACTGAGCCACGGCTTGAGCCACCTGTGCTGAAGCTGGGATATCCTGAAACCTGACCTGTTGGTGGCCCCTGACCTAAGCTATAAATGAACTGGCCAGCATTTCACAGGGGAAGTAATCCCCTCCAAAGTGAGATGTCACTCGGCTTCCTGTGTAAAATTGAATATTCAGGGCTGTTCACAACAAAAGGAATGATTTATTTTTTTCTGCCAATACAAACATTTTTAAACCGTTTAGAAATATGGTGAAACCCCGCAAAGATGTTTAATAATTGTACTATACTTGAATGTGTACTAGCACCAACCCTAATATTGCTGGGGGGTTTGTGGTCAACTAAAATAACTTTGGGAGGTCCCAGCTCTGAGGCCAAACCTTTCTGTTGTCAGGAATTCACTGTGCCTATAAATTGTACGGCGGCGTGCAAACTCCGTGCTACTCGAAGATAACACACGTTGGCTCAACTCCTTAAACTCTGTGCTTGCTGTTTGAGAGGAGAGAGGAGGTCGTGGTTTATAGCACGGAGCTTTGTACTGGAGTGTTCCTGTCTTTGCGTATTCACGCAGGCAAAATCCTTTCATGTCATTAGCTTCCACAGATAAGATAATTAAGTAGCAATAGCCGTGTTAGTCCAGTTGCGATAGTGCAGAGTAAATGAGTATTGCAGTATTGGGTGAAACCATTTTTTATTTGGACTAACACTTGATATTCTAAGGCAAGGTTTTGAGTTCTCTCCCTCAGGTCAAGCAAAACTGTACTGTATTGCTTGACCTGAGAACTCTTGAAAGCTTGTCTTGCAATATCAATTTTGTCCAAATATAAAAAGGTCTCGCCTAATATTGAAGTACTTATTTACTCTGCACAGAAGACAGAAACCATTCCGGTTAGTTGAGGTCACGAAGGCCGTTCCTTCCCATCGCACGAGTCCGAGCCTCTGAGCAGAGCATGTTCTGTGTACCAGCTCCACTATCATTTTAATTAATTCCCCTGACTTGCAATTAGGTGGGAATTCAGGCATAGGAAAGCGGTGGTAGCCGTGCCCCCCCTCCAGACCATGCTGCCCAGCCCCCCCTCCCGACCATGCTGCCCAGCCCCCCTCCCGACCATGCTGCCCAGCCCCCCTCCCGACCATGCTGCCCAGCCCCCCTCCGGACCATGCTGCCCAGCCCCCCTCCCGACCATGCTGCCCAGCCCCCCTCCCGACCATGCTGCCCCCTCATTCTGTCTCCCATTTCCCCTCATTCTGTCTCCCATTTCCCCCTCATTCTGTCTCCCATTTCCCCCTCATTCTGTCTCCCATTTCCCCTCATTCTGTCTCCCTGGCTGCTGTTCTCCTAATTACTATTCCACTTTCTGGAGCATTTTCCGTTTTGCCAGATATGTCCTTTTTGAAAATATGAAATGGTTTATTCTCACTTCTTACTTAATTGGCTTGCAGGATGCAGAATGCTCCCGATAATGAATGTTCCCGGTATTTCAGGTTGAACCATTGGTGCCGTTTGAGAAGCACTTATGCCTGGAGATAAATATTCTAAATGTCTCGTCTTTAAATGTGCATCTTATATTGGAGAAGCAATAAGGAGAAAACACCCAGCCATGTCATGGCGTATACACAACTTTAACAGCAGCTTCGTAATGTCAGATAGATTTAACAGCTTTGCAACAAGCCTAGGTAACAAATATTTGGGATTATATTATAGAACTGGGGCAGAAAAATGGGTTTTATTTGGCTGCATTTGTCAGTGTATTTTATAGGGAGACTAGGCTGGTTTCAGTGGGATACAAAGTCTGCATCTGTTGCAGAATAGCCGTGATCAAATCAGCGTAATATGCATGTTTAGTAAAATGCAGGCGCTGCCGATTCTGAACCCTGTAAAATGTTATCTATGGTTCGATGAATTTGAAAGCTGGTTGATTAAAGCTGTTGGAAGTGGAGCAGAAACCACCATTTCTTCCCTTGCAGCCGTGTTTTCCAATCCCCTCCGTGAGCTGCGGCCACACCAGGTTTTGGGAATAACCAGTGCACTTCCATCCAGGTGAAGTCACTTTCTTGTTGCATGTTAATAGAACGTTGGGTGGTTGTCACAGAAACCTGGTGTGGCCGCGTGGGGTTCGGGAAACACTGCCGTATACAGTATCACTTGTGGGCACATTCACAGGTCTGCAGCCCTGCCTTTCCCCATTATCTCTTAGCATACAGTGCTTCCACTGCAGCCAGGGATTCTGGGTAATGACATGCAAATGAGCACACAGTGTCACCTTTTGCTTCAAATCCATTTCAACAGGGAAAGGTTTTTTGTCTCCCTTTTCTACCCGCTGTAACCTATATAATGTGTGGTGGAACCCTTACAGTATAACTAATCCTGCATTGCAGAGGGTTATTCCCCTGGTGTGCCTTTTGGCAGCAATGGACTTAAAGATGACAACGACCCAACATAGAGGCAGCACCTTCATGGGCATGCGCTGCACCCAGTGGCACGGTGTGCCGTTTCATGTTTAAGAAGTCTGAGGGCACCTTGGCCGCTGGAGGTCACTTGTTGGGTCATTAGAACGTGTTGTTTTTTCTGCTTCGTGTTGATTGTGGTAACAGATTGTAACGATGGCGGTTTCTAGGTCACCACGGACCTCCGGCAGCGCTGCACGGACGATCACACGGGGACCTCGGTATCTGCACCTATGGTGGCCGGAGTCATCGCTCTGGCATTGGAAGCAAAGTAAGTTGGTTCTCCGTACATCCAGCCCTTCCGTGACTCAGCCCACGCTGGCCCTGGAGGCATTGTGGGAAGGGTGGTCTCATGGTTAGGAATATGTATTTTTTTCTGACATAATGCCAAAGTTTTGTCCCTTTCTTTGAGACCCTTCACATGGGACGGGAACATTGTAATCGCTGGTTCCAGGCTCACTCTGATTCTCTCCTGCAGTCCTCTGCTCAGCTGGCGGGACGTGCAGCATCTCCTCGTGAAGACCTCTCGCTCGGTGCATCTCCGGGCCCCCGACTGGAGAACTAACGGATCTGGACGCCGAGGTCAGGGAACCAGCACCGGTCTGAAATGTTACAATCCACCAGCTGTGGGTTAAACTCAATGCGAGTTAATATCCACAGGGCATACAGTTCAGTTACAATGTATAACTGTGTCTTGTACGCCTTGATAACCCCACGCACCCTCTGCATCTGGGTGTTATTACTTTAGGGCAGTAGGATGATACCCTAGCTGGTTTGCCTGTGATTGTGACATTGTAACGGGCAGTTAGGTCCCATAGCTCAAGGGTGGCTGCCGCCAGTCCTCAAGGGCCACCAACAGGTCAGGTTGACTGAGCCGGGGATATCCTGCAAACCTGACCTGTTGGTGACCCTTGAGGACCGGATTTGCCCACCCCTGCTCTAGTTCATTGAATACGAGCTTCAGCCAATAAACATTGGGGCTTCCAGAGAGGGGGCTACATGTGCGGCTCCTGAGCAGGTCAAATGGAGCTCGTTCCAGTAATTAAACCCAATAACTCTGCACCGTCCAGGTCTATGAAACGCTGAATATTGAGTTGCCCAATGGGGTCAGATCTCCCTGTAGTTTAGTAGTGTGACATTAACACCACAGCCACAATGTGATCTGTTTGTGAAACGCCACGTGCAGGTTCCACGTACATGTGCACAGTGAGTTGTCTGTGTATTGTGTGAGCATCCTGCAAAGTGCTCACAGCACTCCTGTTTAAAACCTGTAAATCCCAGTTGTAAACGCTGGTCTTTGAAGTGAGACCAGGACTGGGTTTGCTGGGCCTGTTGGAGTGCAGAGCACTCAGGCTTCTATTCTTTTCAGTCAGCCATCTGTATGGCTTCGGTCTGGTGGACGCTGAAGCAATGGTGGTGGAAGCCAAGAAGTGGAAATCTGTGCCCAGTCAGCACGTGTGCGTAGGAGCGTCGGACAGAAGGCCCAGGTACGTCTCTGTCTCACCACTATGTCACTGACATGTCCGTGTGTCCTGGCAGCTCTATTACACATGTAAACCTCACATGGCGATCACATGCAGGGAAGGTTTCCCGTTCCATGTGCCAGCGGGTAAGATGGGGATTCATGGCCGTGTCTTAATGAATTGACATTAAGGAGCAGATTCCAAATAATGTGAACTCTTTGCTGCCCCGTGTTTAACCCTGATCCTCCTGTAAGCAGCGGGCCAGGCACTCACCCTGTAAACACTCCTCAGGAGTAGAGGGACAGCAGCACACTTCATAAAGGCAAAGGCCAGGCCCATCGGTTCAACCAGTGGTGGCCAACTCCAGTCCTCAAGGGCCACCAACTGGTCAGGTTCAGTATGTCCCTGCCTCACACTGATAGAGCCAACTCTGCTGAAGCAGGGATAACCGCGAAACCTGACCAGCTGGTGGCCCTTGAGGACGGGAGTTCGCCGCCCCCCTGAGTTAAACAGTCCTTATCTGGTAATATTGACTGCTAGGCCAGTTCTGTGTGCCTGTCTCTGCCGGGCAGTAATGGGGGAGCAGTCTGACATCTCCTGCTCTGCTCGGCAGCTGGTGATAGCGCAGATTGTGATGTTTGGAGCTTGCAGGTGGCGGTGGCTTTCTGGGAACGGCGGCGCAGAGGAAATCATGCGGTGAAATGTCTGAGCTTCTCATTGGAAGTTACGGAGCTGTTTACATTCACTCTGGTTTTACTTTATGGCGAGGTACAACCCCGGGGAATTCTGCAAAGAGGCCAAGCTTGTCCCGGGACAGGAGTAGCGTGGATACATTGTATACACACCTTGCTTATCTACGCGCCCCGAGCCTAGAGCAAAGTGTCCGTAATAGAAGCATTTGACTCTGACATTGAAGGGTTAACACAATATTATAACAGCTTTCTACTACACGGAGCTGATATTTTTTTTCATACTCCTCCCAAAGACTGCTGTGCGGCACCTTATGTCATCAATTTCTTTCTCCTTAATGTTATTGCTGGGTATTGATGGTTTATAAACCTGATTTAAAGCCAGACATAATATTATTAAAGACGTATTTACAGCCAGCATGTTCAGATCCGAGGCTGCCTGGAATGCTGAATGTGCTTTTAATACGGCATGTACGGAATACAGCGACGAGCTGAACCGCTCAGACGGCAAACACCAACAAATTAGTGTCTCTATCTATATAACAAAAGTTTTCTGTACCTCATTGATGATGTAATGCACATAGCCTGGTGGCAGATAAGGTGTCAGCTGTAAAGTTTAGGCAGAAAGCAGACGGAGAAAGTGTCCGTCGACAGGAGTAGAAAGCAAGAATGCTGGAGAGGTGGAAATAATTGACATTATAAGGTATTAAATTAGGGTTGCCACATTTGTTTTTTATAATATGGGGCGCCGAAATACAGTATGAAACTGTCAGAAAGGGATGAATGATTCGCAAATGCTTGGAGCTGAAGGCTATCTCCCGCTTGACCGCTATATTATTTGGTTTTTATCATCTCTGCACTCGGCCGGGTGGGGAAAGACAGGCACTGATCTAAGACGTCATGGTGGGAGATGTAACGCCCAGGGGTGGGCGTCAGGGTTTTATAAGATGACCAGGCAGTGTCCTAACTTTATTATTTTAATTTAGTACGGTGACCTCTATCGCAAAAGAAAACTATTACACTCGTACAAATCGATTACGTTTTTATGACTAATGAAATCAGTCATTTTAAGTTCAGGCATTTCACGTCAATGCGCTAAAATACAGGAGAATTATGCATAGACATATAGACATATAGACATATAGACATATAGACATATAGACATATAGACATATAGACATATATCATGTCTGGCAACCATATATAGAATGAAAGATGTGGGGAGGAAAAAGTTAGCAGTCATTATTTTGCGTATGGTGTAGATGGCCCGTGAAGCGTATTGTGGGCCTGAGCCCCCTACATGTGTAGCCCCCTACATGTGTAGCCCCAATAATGTGGTAGCCCCCTACATGTGTAGCCCCCTACATGTATAGCGCTGTACATGCATCAAAAGCCCCCCCACCCTTTTCCATGGCAGAGTTATCGTGTGATAGAATGGTTTCCCCACAGTCCCAGAATAATTAGCGGAGAAGTGTTGATTCACCTGGTGCTGCCTTTCTCAGGTATATCCGAGCAGATCAGCTGATCCGCACCACGACTCAGACCAACGCCTGTGCCGAAAACTACGGTCAGCACGTGGTGTTTCTGGAGCACGTGGTGGTGAGGGTCACTATATCCCACCCACGCAGGGGAGACCTGCAGATCCATCTCATCTCTCCCTCGGGGACAAAGTCCCAACTTCTGGGCAAAAGGTAAAGTCTGCGAGAGCTTGCTGGGATTTTAACCGCTTCGGTGCAGAAGACAACCTGGCACCAAACAGGTTAATAGCGGGAGCCAGCTTTTTTGCAGGATACTGTTTTCTAGAAAGGAGTAAATGTGCTTTCCCCATATCGCAACCTCTGGGATAAAGGAGACGCATCGAGTCGCTATGAGATGCTGGAATAGCAATCCCACAACTTTCCTTTGTGCAACATCTGGATGTAATACGTGCAACCGAGTGTACAGCTGCTGATGGGTTTAATTATATATCACAGAGCTGAGGTCATTAAGAAAATATTAGTGCCTGACCCTAAAAGCAAGCACCGTTTCTGATGCACTGAGAGAATGTTCTAACTTACTTTATACACACACACACACACACACACACACACCACACACACACACACACACGTTATTTATATTATTTTTTATTTATGATTGTCACACGTATATTACTGCTGTGAAGCGCTATGTACATTAATGCCGCTATATACATACATAAATATCTATATCTTGACAAATTACCCAAAAAGCTACTCGCCCAACCAAAAAAGCTACTCGCTGCCCCAGCCCTGCCCCTCCATTTTTTTTTTGCCCGCAGAAATCACCTATTATGCTGAATAAAACTCCACCGCAATCCTAACACAGCTTCTCTGCCCTGCAATCCTGACATATAACTTCTCTGCACCGCAATCCTGACATACAGCTTCTCTGCACCGCTATCCTGACATACAGCTTCTCTGCACCGCCATCCTGACATACAGCTTCTCTGCACCGCCATCCTGACATACAGCTTCTCTGCACCGCCATCCTGACATACAGCTTCTCTGCACCGCCATCCTGACATACAGCTTCTCTGCACGCAATCCTGCCCAGCTTTCTGCATGTCGTGCGGCCGTGTGCTGGGTACCGTGTTGTCCCAGAGTGTTAATAATCAAAACGAATAGACGATACCGTTCGTGGCAACGAAATGCTTTTATTTGTGCGAAGTTCATGATACACTGATCATATATTGACAGGCGTCCTATATGCAAAAAAAGTGACATTTTATTGGACTCAACGTTTCGGTCCCAACTGGGTCTTTTCTGAGAGGTCCCAATGGGGACCGAACGTTGTCAATTAAATTTCACTTTTTTTGCATATAGGAGCGCCTGTCCCTTTTTTTCAATTTCCTGTACCTTTCGGGACAGTATGCACCCTTCCTTTAACATTATTTTTGTTTTGTGCGGTGCCCTGTTTCTGACAAATATACATGCGTATATGTGTATGTGTATGTGTAGTGTATGTATATGTATATGTGTACGTGTATGTAATGTATATGTGTACGTATATGTTATGTGTACGTATATGTATATGTGTAGGATATGTATATGTATATGTGTACGTATATGTATAGTGTACGTATACGTATACGTGTACGTGACTATACGTATACGTATACATATACGTATATGTATACGTATATGCAGTGTTCGCAAATCACCCAAAAATCTACTCGCCCAACCCAAAATCTACTCGCCACCTAGTCCCGCCCCCAACCCCGCCCCTAGTCCCGCCCCCATCCCGCTTTAAAATAAAATATAATAATAAAATACATTTAATAAAATTCCTAGTCAGAACAACATTCGTTTTTGACATAAATGTATTATTGTATTACATTATACTACAATTAGTCCTTGTTACAGGTGTGTGTAATGTCGGATCTAGAAATAAAGCCAGTGTGAATGACTAGTTTCCTTAACCAATTGTCTGGATGTCCCACGCTTCACAATATCTAAAGCAGCAATCCACCTGGGTCTTACCTGATATCCGCAGTCCCTCAATGTCCAGGTACGCTCATTCCCGCAATGTTATACATTGGGGAGGTGTTCAGTACCTGTCTTCTGGGTTAGGGGGGGGTGTCCGATGTCTTCGCTGTGAAGCTTGAGCCAGATCTGGAGGAAGAAAAGCAGTATAGGTAGTAAGATTTCGGTGTAGTATAGGGCGTTAAGATTATATAGGGTAAATAAGAGATCCAGAGTGTGCAGAGTGACAGAAGAGAGTGTGGAGTGACGAGAGAGAGAGAGTGTGGGGAAGAGGAGAGAGAGAGTGTAAGCGGGGTGTGGGGGAGGGAGAGAGAGAGAGAGAGAGAGAGAGGGGGGGGGGAAGAGAGAGAGAGTGTGGGGAAGAGAGAGAGGGTGGGGAGAGAGAGGAGGATACGAGGAGTGTGGGGGCGAGGGGGGGGCGTGTGGGGGGGAGGGAGGAGAAGAGTGTTGGGGGGGGGTGAGAGCGAGAGCAGTGCGGAGTGGTGGGCGTGGGGAGAGGTAGATCGAAGAGGGCGAGGGGGGGGGGAGGAGAGAGAGAGGGGGGGAGGGCGAGAAGAGCACGGCGAAGACGAAAGAGTCAGAGTTCGCGCGGACGAGAGGAGGGCGGGAGGGGGGAAGGAACCGAGACGTCACTGGGACCTGTGGGGGGAGTAGAGAGAGGGGCGGTGGGGACGGTGAGATGGCCAGGGAGAGGAGAGAGAGATGGCGGGTGGGGAGAATCGGGGAGAGAGAGGAGCTAGCGGGAGAGTGAGGAGATAGACGAGGAGGGGCCGGCAGCGGTGACGAGACGGAGACGAGAGGGGCCGGGGGAGAGATTAGGCACTGAGAGAGAGAGGGGGAGGGTTCGTGTAAATGAGCACCCGAGCGGGGGAGGCGGGAGAGAGAGTGGGGGGGAGAGGAGCGGGGAGCTGGGGGGAAAGAGCAGAGCACGGGGGCAGTGAGATGAGAGATGGACGAGCGGGACGAGGGGGGACGATGAGAGAGAGGGGGGCGGAGAGAGAGAGAGAGGAGGGGGGGATGAGACGAGACAGATTGGAGGGGGGAGTGAGATGACTCGAGAAGAGAGAGGTGGGGGGCGGGAGGAGGGAGAGTAACGAAGAGAGGCGTGGTAGGGGGGGGGAGAGAGAGAGTGGGGGGGGGAGGGAGTGGGGAGAGAGAGAGGATTGGCGGGGGGGGAGGAGAGGTGTGGGGGGGAGAGAAGAGTGTGGGGGAGGGGGAGGAGAAAGGTGTGGGGGGGAGGAGGAGAGTGTGGCGGGAGGACGAGAGGAGAGAAACGGTGGGTGGAACACAACGAGGGTGGTGATACAACGAGAGAGAGGCTGGGGTCGACGTGACTGGCTGGTGGATGGGTTTGCTGGGTGAGTGCTGGGGGTGGACAGGGGCGTGGGGACGTGGGGGGTGGGGAGGATGATAACTGAAGGGGGGTGGGGGGCTAAAGGAGGCCCGGAACTGAACGAGGGGGGGGGGGTGGAATGAAACACTGAAGGTGGGGGGGGGGGGGACTGACAAAACTGAGGGTGGGGGGGTGAACTGAACAATGACTGGGGTGGGGGGGGTGGACTGACACGGACTGGAGTGGGGGGGGTGAGTGACATGACTGGGGGTGGGGGGTGTGACCTGACTGTGGGTGCGTGGGGGGGTGACTGACACTGACTGGGGGTGGGGGGGGGTGACTGACACGGGACTGGGGGTGGGGGGTGCTGACACTGGGACTGGGGTGGGGGGGACTGACACTGAATGGGGTGGGGGGGTGACTGACACTGACTGGGGTTGGGGTGGTGACTGACACTGACTGGGGGCTGGGGGGTGACTGACTGACTGGGGGGGGGGGGTGATGGACACGATGGGGGTGGGGGGGGGGGGGGTGACTGACACTGACTGGGGGTGGGGGGGGGTGACTGACACTGACTGGGGGGGGGGGGTGACTGACACTGACTGGGGGTGGGGGGGTGACTGACACTGACTGGGGGTGGGGGGGGTGACTGGACATGACTGGGGGTGGGGGGGTGAATGACACTGATGGGGGTGGGGGGTGACTGGCACTGATGGGCGGTGGGGGGGTGACTGACATGACGTGGGTGTGGGGGTGTGGACTGACATGACTGGGTGTGGGGGGTGATGACACTGACTGGGGGGTGGGGGGTGGACAGACACTGACTGGGTGTGGGGGGTGACTGACACTGACTGGGGGTGGGGGGTGACTGACACTGACTGGGGGGGTGACTGACACGGGGGGGGGGGTGACTGACTGACTGGGGGGGAAGGTTACTGACTGGGGGGGGGGGTTACTGGACGGGGGGGGGTCTGACTATGGGGGGTTTACTGATGGGGGGGACCTCTGGTGGTCCACACATACACATATCCACTCATACACACATGACATTAACACAACACACACACACATCTCCCACACACACACAAATACATATTCCCACCAACACAACAGGGGAGGAAAAGGCCGCGACCAGACACCACGCAAATCCCCAACCCCACCGCGCCCATCTCCAGCTGGCTGTGGGGGGCAGGGGCGACACCCCCCCCCCACCCAATCATGCATGGTTGGGTGGGAGGCACGTGGCGAGGGTATCCCCACTGGGGCCCCAGGTGACAGTCAGCCCCCGCCCGTGGCCGCCACTGCCCTGCTCACCCCGCCGGCATGTCACAGTGCTGGCCAAGCTGCGGGTGCTTCTTCCCCCCACCCGCGGCGGGCATGATGCTCGTGGCGGGGGGGGGGGGGGGCCAGGCAGACATCCCCCCACTGATGGGGCTGCGCCATCATGAAGGTAGGGGACGCATGGGAGGCACGTGGTGAGGGCCCGAGCCCCCCCCCCCCCCCGCAAGCCAACCGGGGCTGCAGGCAGCGGGACCTCCCGCCCCTGACATCGGTTGGTGGCTCGAGGGGAAGGGGACAGGAGGAGGGGAAGGGACAGGAGCAGGAAGAGGGGAAGGGAGCCGGGAGAGGGGACAGGAGCAAGGGGACAGGAGCAGGGGGAGCAGGGGAGGCAGGGGCAGGAGGAGGGGAGGAATGGGACAGGAGCAGGGGACAGGAGAGCTTCCGCGGTGGGGAGTAGGGAGCCAGTTGTGGGACCAGGGGGATCGCAGGGAAGGAGCAGAGGGGCCGCAGCATGGAGTAAACTTACCCTCCTACAGAGCTACAGGCCGACAGATGGCGCTCGTTGGGGGCGGGCTATTAGAGCCTGGCCGCGCGCCCACAAAGCCAGGAGCGCGCGCCAATCAGGAGGTCAGGGTAGGGGAGTTTTTTTTTTTTTTTTTTTTTTTTTTTCAGCGCGAACGGGGGAGGGATTTAAAAAAAAAAACGTGTGCTGCTGGGCCAATAGTACTCGCCTGGGGGTTTTAAATCCACCGCCCCGGGGAGTAACTGTATACAATGCGAAACACTGCGTATAGTGGTATGGTACGTTTGTGTTTTTCTTATTATAGTGCTGTCCATGTACAAAGCGCTTCAGTGTTATTTAGTTAAACCCTTTGGCCAATGCGTTATAAGCCTGCAGCCAACGTCAAGGCATAACCGAATTATTTATTATTATTATTATTAATTTATTGAAATAAGCCTCGG
Source organism: Ascaphus truei (assembly GCA_036426205.1). Lineage (NCBI taxonomy): Eukaryota > Metazoa > Chordata > Amphibia > Anura > Ascaphidae > Ascaphus > Ascaphus truei. The sequence continues at coordinate 153,833 of WSYH01000476.1, read as the reverse complement.
TGTTGTGGGCGCCTGCAGCCGAAAATGTGGGGAAGCCACCGACATACGTCGGCCGTTTCACCGTTTATTGCCCCGAGTCACCGGCTGCTCTCATTCCAGGATGTTTGATTACTCCAACGACGGCTTCAAGAACTGGGACTTCATGACGGTCCATTGCTGGGGGGAAAAGGCGGAAGGGGAGTGGGTGTTGGAGATCCACGATACTCAGTCCCAGCTCCGCAACCCGGAGAACCCAAGGTAAGTTATCCTTAACTGGATAAAAAGCGGCATTTTCACTTCGCAGGGTCTGAAAGCAAATGTCTGTTAAATCCCTTTTCCTTTCCCCCGTTTGTCCCGATCACACATGTCACTGGGGAGTCTTCTAGCACTTATTTTCTCTTAGAAAGTGGCACAAATCCAACCCCGTGTTGTCGGCCTTCCTGCAGGCTTCTCATTCTTCTGTTTTCTGCAGTTTTTCTCACCCCCTTCATTTTGGTTTATAAAGTACAGTGCAAGCTCTATCAATGTCTGCTGAAGGTCAGTAACACCCCCTCGGAGGAAATGGACCTGTGCGATCAGATCAGTGTAGATCGTGTTTCCAACTCCAGGTCCTGGGGAACCCCAAAAGGTCAGGTCTTAAGGATATCCCTGCTCCAGCACAGGTGGGTCAATCGGCGTCTCGGTCACTTTGACTGAGCCACTGGTGCTGGAGCAGGGATATCCTTAAGACCTGACCTGTTGGGGCTCCCTGAGGACTGGAGTTGGGAGACACTGGTATAGATCAGGGGTGGGCAACTCCAGCCTTCAAGGGCACCAACAGGCCAGGTTTTCAGGCTATACCTGCTTCAGCATATTCCTGCTTCAGCATTGGTGGCTCAATCAGTCCCAGCTTCAGTACAAGTGGCTCAATCTGATTGAGCCACCTGTTCTGAAGCAGTGGTATCCTTAATACCTGACCTGTTGGTGGCCCTTGAAGATTAGAGTATGGCTGCACAATTCTATCTGTCCTAAAATAAGTGGAGCTCGCCGACCTTCTGGCCATTTCTATTCCACTCCCGGACACCAATACCTGATGCTTTGCGGCTGGTTATTGCGGGTACGTCGTGTACGTGCCATGCGGCGTCAGACCTTATCGGTTTGTATCCGGTTTTAGTATGATTTGTTCTGCCAAGGAAAAGCTGACGGACTTAGAAATACTCTGCATCATTATACAATGCGCCGTGTTGATTTCAGGGATCTCCCCCCCGCGGAGCGTCTCTGCAATGGTTGTGCAAATCCCCCGTTCATAGTTGGCTCACATTAGTCAGTGGGAAGGAGTCTGATGTCAGCGAAATAGTTTAATCCGAGCGGCGGCCCCCGGAGGCTGCTGACCACAGGATGAACACTTTGGTGGGCGAAAGATAAACGGTCAGTTTGAATTGGATGTGGAGTGTCGGCCCCCGTGCTGAGCCCAGATCCAACTGTGCTCTGTGAACATCTGGCAGTGTGCAGAGAAGGGGACGGGTGAGAATATGCTGCAGTAATGCGATTAGTCACGGAGCGTGTTTAGAACAGTGTTTGCTCTCCCTGAAAACCAAATATTTAATAATAAATAACTTTATTTCATATAGTACTTCTCCCCCAGCGGGACACAGGGCTTCACAATTACAGCACAGCTCGCGGGACTCAGCACACAGGAGATTCACAGCCCGTCCTTGCCCGCAGAGCTTACAATCTGATTATGAGACCTGAGGCACAGGGAGATGGTGATTTGCCTACGGTCACTGGGAATTGAACCACGGTCTTTACTCGCTGAGCGTGTGTGTTTCCCCGTGTACAGCTAGTGTTAATTATCACGAAACACAGGAAGTTGCTTTATTTGATGACTGTATGGCATCTTTGCATCTTTCCTTTCCCCCTATTAGGCGATTTGGGAGGGACGGAGACTACCGCTACATATTTTATTAAGGCTGCAGTCAGCGCTGCTCTCCGTTTAATTTTATTGCATAAATCGGATGCTCCGCTCAGGAGATACTCACAGGAAAGTGTAAGTGTCTGGTCCCTCTGCAGGTCTCTATCTCTAATAATCCGACGTCTTGTCTCTTTGCAATTAACCACATTATCCAAACTGCTTTAAGGCACAAGCTGGACGTGGCAGGGGTGGGCAACTCCGGTTCTCCAGGGCCACCAAACAGGCTCGGGTTTCCGGTTAATCCCGCTCAGCACAGGTGGCTAAATGAGCCAACTGTGCTGAAGCAGGGATTATTCTGAAACACCAGACCCGTTGGTGGCCCTTGAGGACTGTAGTTTCCAACTCCTGCATTAGAAGGAATTGGAAAGATCACATACAGGCAGTCCTCGTTTTACACGTATGTATGTATGTATGTATGTACAGGCAGTCCTCGTTTTCCAACGAATGGCTTATCCAATGCTGTGCAATGCTTTGCAAAGTTGTTTATGTATATAATGTATATGTTATATAATATTATATTATACTATATAATATATTATAATATGTAATGTATGTATGTATATATGTGTGTGTGTATGTGTATATATGTATATATATATATATATGTATATATGTATATATAATACAGTATACAGTATACAGTATATACACTATATAATGTATGTGTGTGCTGCATATCTTATTGCCTGCGTTAAATATTTTGTGTATTTTAGTGTTAAAAATGCCTTCAGTAACGGAGCCTTTCATTTAAACAGTGTTCCTTTGGGAAAACGTGTTTCGCTTTACGACGTTTCGCTATCCAACGCCATTTTGAGTAACGCATTGTGTCGGATAACCGAGGACTGCCTGTATTTTGTCTTTAATGTGTGGCCCTTGGTGCATTAGAGGAGACAAAAAAATACATCCGTGGTTTGGCAAAGGGGCAAGATGAGCAAAAGCAACCGTTCCCATCGCTGCTCTATGAAAGTCTAACTGCAATGGCTTTGTTCAATACATGCAAAGAAAGCAGAGACGCTCTGGGAACAGGGAGTGACCCACATTCATTTCCCAATAACATATTAAAGAGAGGAACTTTGTTTTGTCCTGTGATCACCTTTTGGGGACATACTTGGGTCATCGAGGAATCCTGTGTAACGCACTCTTACCAGAGGAGAAGCGGGTGCAAAAAAACCCATTGACTACAAGATTAGGGCGTCCAGCGAAGGGGGTCTTCTTTTTGGAAGACTATCATGACGGCTGATGGTGTTTTGATGATTTTTTTTTTGTTAGGCCGCTTACATCCTGTCTTGGGTTTAGCTTTGGATGTGGTTTCACGTGAGCGCTGCGCACTAGCCCTGCCGCTGCCCGCGGGCGCTGTAGGGCTTTGGGAGAATAGAACGGGGTTTCTGGAAGACTCGGCGGATTAGGAAAATCCGAACCCCCGTGTGTTTTTAGTCCTATTTGACATAATGATGCTTGGGATTGGGTTCCCTTCCGCAGGGCTGTGCAGGTGATCTCTAATATGTATCTGTTCTTGCAGTGTTTGTAGGGAAATGAATGCCCAAACCCCTCAATGTTTTCTTATTGTTCCCCTTTTTGTAACGGAAGCACTTGGAGTCCCATTGGGAGAAAAGCACTATATAAATAAAGTTATTAAAGGACAATGAAATAAAGTGAGGTAGAAAACACATTGATTCCTCTATCCTAGTTACTGTTCCAGCCCACATTCCTAATAATTTCATCATCAAAACATCCCCCCCCCCCGACCCTTACATTGCCCTAATAACGTACCAGGTATGTGCTCGGACTTGCTCATTTTTTTTCGGGACAAATCTGGCTGACCGCTCCGATTTGCCTAAAACCGGCGTTCCTGGCGCGAGGGGAGGTTGGAGTGAACCCCTTTGATACGTGAGCCTTTGAGGAAGCAGATGACACTGATCCTGTGTTTGCCTCGGACCTAAGAGGTTAGATAAACACCGTGTTTTCTCTGACCGGCTGCATTGGGCCGCGCCCTTCCTCGCTCACCGGACCCTGCGAAGGGTTATGTAAGGTTTGCATTTTGTTTTTCTGCTGCTGCCGTTTTGAAGTAACGTGTGTTATATTTTTCTTAGATTTTGGTTTTATTCCAGGCATGGAAAGCGTCCTGCCCAGATCATGTTTACACAGCGCAATTTAATAAAGCGCGATGGGATTTTAGGGAAGCTCCTCGCAGACCGAGTGGCGTGTCGCTGGCACCTCTGTCACTCAGCTAACACCGCTGGGGATTTATTTTATCCTCTGGGGTTATAATAAATAATTTGATTCCAAATGCCAGAAAATAGTGTTTGCTGTCAGCAGACAGATGAGCCATTATGCAGAGAGCTGCAGATTTTCACTTACCAACCGCACAGTAATTAACCTGTTAAGTGCCGGCATGGGCAAGGCCAATCATTGGTCCCAAAGTACGTGAGTGTGTGTGTGTGTGTGTGTGTATGTATGTCTATATAATGTCTTGTTTACCTCCATCTCATTTTGATTCTCCAGTTTAATTCATTAAAAAGGTTCCCATCCATTGTTATTTATCAGCAAAGGCAGAACGTCTTCCACTTGTATTTCTATTCCATTTATTTCAATCTTCGCAGACTTGACACGTTTGTTGAACTTCCCTTTGGTCTCGCTGAGATTCATACAGAGGCCACTTTCTGATTTGCTTCGGCGAGTTCTCCAATTTGTCGCTGGACGTCTTCTGGACTTGTGGCAAAAATAACAATGTCCTCTGCAAACCGTTGGCGACCTGAAATATTCCCAGTTGATTTTGATTTCTTTTTCTTCCCAATCTAATGTCTTGAACAATTGAAGTGTTGCTGTGAGAAGCTTTGGTGACACGGTGTCTCTGTGCCGCACGCCTGCGCTGATTCTCATCTATTTTGTAATCTAACAGTTGATGGGACGTTCTCGGAAATGTTCTTTATAATATCGTGTGCTTCAACACTTTGTCGCCTTAATGCATCTAGGATTTCTACGGTGTAGACAGAATTAAATGCTTTTTCCTAATATACGAATCCTTGGTGAAGTGGTAAATCATATTCAATACTTTGGGAAATCGCTTATTGTGTGATTTGGATGTGGCCCATTGTGTTGTATCTAATGCGCCATTCACGCATGTTCGCTAGGCTGTATCTGGTTAGTGAGTATCGTTGTAAAAATCTCGGAAGTGTTTGTAAGTAGATTTATTGGTTTCTAGTTTGTGAGGTCTTTGCCTACTTGTAGCCAAACATATATATGGCATTCCTCCTTGGCTCTGCAATTTTCCTGTTCTTCAGTCCGCATGTTAAGAGTTCTGCAAGGAATTGTTCTACTTCCCCCAGCTTTCAAGTACTCCGTCAGTTGTAATTCCATCTTCCCCGGGAGCCTTCCCATTTAAATAGATGTTATTGCTTTTGCCACTTCTGTAAAGATGCACGGTGCATCATTGGAGGTTTCTTCTTGCTTGTCCTCTCCTGGATTATGACCTGTGTTATCGGTGTTCACGTATAATGTTAAGTAGAAGTCCTCACCTCTATGTGCACTGTCCTTTGTTGTTGATCCATAACCTTGTTTGAGTGCAATGATTTGCTTCTTTCCAACCATAAGTCGCTGCTTTGTCGTCTTTACGCTTAAATTATCTTCAGTAGTCTTCCTCCCCAGATCAGATATATTTCCTTACATCCTCGGTGATAGTTTTGCGGGCCGCCTCGCACAGCTCTGCATATCCAATTCTTATTCTTGCATCCTGCGATTGCTTCATTTCTTATCGTTTCCTCATTGTTTTGTCTCCTCAGATATTTTCTCACCCTGTTTTTATTTTTTTATTATTATTATTATTATTTGTGAGCAATTCCACCAGTTTTTCTTTAAATTGTTTTATTTTTGCGCTTTTAACTACGATCTTCAAAAGTTCTTTCGAATCGCTGCTCTCCCTGCGCGTTTTGAGCCGGCTGAAGCGATTTTTCAGTTTTAGTTGAAATTATGTGCGGTTATTCTTATTTATTTGTTCTTTTTATTCAGTTTTCTGCTTTCCATCTCCGCCGTCGGATATAATCTGCGGTTATCACTTCTTGTGTCAGAACGGTTAAGGACTGTGCTGTCTTCCACCGCGCGTGTCTTGTTGGGATATAATATATTTCCTTCCGGACTCCATTGGAGCCATTCTATGCCCATTTTCTATTTGTATTCTCCTTGAACAATGAGTTCATGATGTAGAAGTTTTCACATTCTGCAAATTCTACCAAACCGTCCCACGTTGGTTCTGACGGGTGCTTTGTCTTTCTGCTGGGCACCAATCTTTGAACTCTCCCATAACGATCGTGAGGGGACAATTTCCTTTCCGTTGGGTGATTTCATGGTAGACGCCCCCACCTCATTGTTTGCGTGACTTGACGTTGGGGAGTACTCCTGGATTATTGGAAGCCTGTATCTGTCAACTGACGATTCTGGCTGCTCTTTCTGACGAGCTTTCATACTCTACTACAGTCTGTTGGTTCTCCTTTTGTTAACGATGAAGCCGTCTCCACTGATTCTTCCATTAGCTGTACCTCTGCAATAGAATAGGTTTCTGCTTTAGAGCTCAATAAGGCCTTCATCTTCATCTAAATTCACCATGGTCAACAACATCCTATTAATCTTCTAGTTAATAATACACATACATGCATACATACATACATATGTACGTACGTACACACACACACACACACACACACACACACACACACACACACACACACACACACACACACGTACGTACAAACACACACACTTTGGCATCATAACTTATTCAGCTCAACCCCGTTATAACACAATGCAAGCGTGGCTCCCAATTTTCGTATTCATGAATACTTTACAACACGATTATTGGCGTCTTAAATACTTTATTGTTCAACGCACACAATTGTACATTAATTTTTACCGCGATCCGCTTACAACGCGATGTGATTATTTGGACCCCAAGCACAGCGCTATAAGGGGGTTGGGCTGTACTTGTCTTGGATACAGTACATAGAAATACTTCACCCAGCAGCAGGTTTGATGGAGCCCAGCACTGCATGTGTTGTCCGTACACTAACAACCAACGTTTCGGTCGCACTGTGAGAACTCACCGGTATATTTGCACAGAGGGAGTAGGGAGCAGGACCTGCTTTTGTTTTTGTTCTTCATACCGTATTGTGGCCATTTCCCTGTTTTAGGTCAGTCTATATTTGTATTTGTAACATTGTCCTGTGCCAGCTGCCTCTGTTCTCACACTGTGCCGCAAATGCATTAACCACTGACCCCAAAAGATTGTGAGTTCCTTGGCTGCTCCCATCGCACTTTCAGCTTGCAGTTGAGAGGTGATGTGACTGGTACAGCAGCCCGTGCTAGAGTAGGATGGGTGACAGACATCGGTGTGGTCCTTAATGTCCCTGCACTGACTGTGACTGGTACAGCAGCCCGTGCTAGAGTAGGATGGGTGACAGACATCGGTGTGGTCCTTATTGTCCCTGCACTGACTGTGACTGGTACAGCAGCCTGTGCTAGAGTAGGACGGGTGACAGACATCGGTGTGGTCCTTATTGTCCCTGCACTGACTGTGACTGGTACAGCAGCCCGTGCTAGAGTAGGACAGGTGACAGACATCAGTGTGGTCCTTATTGTCCCTGCACTGACTGTGACTGGTACAGCAGCCCGTGCTAGAGTAGGATGGGTGACAGACATCGGTGGGGTCCTTATTGTCCCTGCACTGACTGTGACTGATGTTAGAAACTTGTGCTTCAGGGAAACTGAAGGAATGGACCCTAATTATGTATGGAACAGCTGAACACCCGTATAATCCGGTGAGCGCTCCCCCGTCGCGGCCCCGAATGCTGGAAATATCAACCCCCGATCTGGAACCTTCCAAAGCGGCACTGTTCCAGAGTCACCTGGAACTCATGGACGAGGAGGAGGAATATTCTGGTAATAATGATCAGTCGTGCATGCAGAGCACTCGCAGGACGGTACAACTGGTTTAGTGTGTGTGTCCGTGTGTGTGTGTGTGTCCGTGTGTGTGTCCGTGTGTGTGTGTCCGTGTGTGTGTCCGTGTGTGTGTCCGTCCGTGTGTGTGTCCGTCCGTGTCCGTCCGTGTCCGTCCGTGTCCGTCCGTGTCCGTCCCTTGTCCGTCCGTGTCCGTCCGTGTCCGTCCGTGTCCTGCTCTGTACCTGTGAGCTTCCAGGATATAGATACCCAGGGATTACCGACTTTCAGCATGAAATATTTTGGAATCCCTGGGTATCCTTTCGTTAATGTGCTATTGACCAGTCATATCTGATATCTGATATCCCATGAATATGCACCAGAACACATTAGACACATTGCACGCCCATCATACCATGTTTACATATAAATATACTTGCGCCGTTTTTTTTTTTGCACTTTGTTCCTTTAACCTTAAGCAGCAAAACGTGAAAAATCCTATTTTTTCAGTAACTCCGTTCCGTAGTATTAGATAATACTGTCTAAAAATTTTTTTTTTTTTACTTGTAATGCCATTAGTTATTTTTTTAATGTACTGATCATCCTTTGGTTGCTACAGCACCAATTTAGAAAGTCACTTCCACTGCCTTTTTAAAACCGCTGCTGATGCATCTTTTGTTTAGCTCTGCCCTTTGACAACAAAGTATCACAAACAGACTTGTTGCTGTTTTCCAAAAAGCAGACTATTACTCAAAGCTGTAACAATAATGTTACACTTGGTAATATAATGTTACATATCGGCTGCAGCACAGTTAGAAGGCGGCCATTTCGTTAGGCACACAATCAGGAGTTTGACAGATTTATAACAGGAGTACCAACCGATTGCCAGCTGAGGTAACAATGTAGACTTATACATAGTCACATACTTTACATATAAAAATAAAAAGGGGGGTGTAGTATTGCTGCGTTACCCTTTTGCTGCTGGCGGTGGATTGCAGCCGTGTCAGTGAAAGGATTGAGCGCCACACGTGGTATCCGCAGTGAGTGGCATTTTCCTGTGTGCTACTGAATTAATTACATGTGGCGTTATTTACGGGTTGTGGATGCCTCGGCTTATTGCAGCATTTCTGTGTGTTTTAAGCTCATCGGAAACTTTGTTTTCGCTTGGAGGTAAATGTTTGTCTTTCCAAGGGCCGTGCGACCTGGAGTGCGGTGACGGAGGGTGTGACGGGCCCAGCGCCGAGCAGTGTCTGAACTGTGTCCACTATAGTCTGGGAAGTGTCAAAACGGGCAGGTAACGTGTTGCATGATACATCCAAACAACCTGTCCTGTTGGCTCCCGCCCAGGAACATGCGTAGTGCAAAACCTCTGCTCTAGTGCAGGCGTGCTCAACTCCAGTCCCAACAGGTCTGGTTTTAAGGATATCCCTGCCTCAAAGACTGAGCCACCTGTGCTGAAGCAGGGATATCCTGCAAACCTGACCTGTTTGTTGCCCTTGAGGACTGGTGTTGAGCACCCCGGGTATAGGGTGATGCTTCACTTGTTCTGGAACGGGAATTAGCAAATCTTTGCATAAACAATGAGCTCGTTTTTAAGTTCCTTTACCCCCTGTTATTTTGCGACTTACAGTAACCGTTCTGCGCACCTGGGACTGCTTCGCACGTCTCTATTTGTCACAAGTTTTTCGCCTCTGACTTTGGGAGACCGGGCAGTTTTGCATGGAATCTCTCCAGCCGCGGAGGCTGCCTCTCCATGAGATTGCTCTGTAATTACTCAGGAAACCCATTAAGCGCGGGACGGTCGTGTAATGTGTAAAATGCGTGTCGTTCATTTATTGAACCCCCGTCCCCAGTGTTGCTAAATTAAGAAGCGGCCCAGCGAGCGCGTTTAGCCACTTTGAATCTAAAAAGAACTCTTCAGCGCATGAAATGACATTTACACTGAGGAAAAGATGTCTTACACATTCCTAATCATCTCTCCTGTCTGTTCTGGGACACTCCAGCCGGCAGTAATGGAGCCGGCACAGCCCGAATGCAGAGGTTCATGTCCCTGTAATAGACAGTTTGGTTGTTAGAAATGTATACGTTTGCTAGTCACAGGGATCTCTTTATATAAAGTTCTGCCCTTTGTTAAAGAAAAGGAGAAACAATTGTATTGTTACAATGATCCCTGGGGGGAAATAAGTAGCACATGTATAATTGTGTGTTACCCGTGTGTTCACAATCTTTCTGCGGTGACATTGTGAGGGGCCCGTCCTCGCGCTCTGTAACATGCCCCCCGCCCTGTCCCTTGTGATTCAGGTGTGTGAGTGCTGTCCTGTAACATGCCCCCCGCCCTGTCCCTTGTGATTCAGGTGTGTGAGTGGCTGTCCCGCAGGGTTTCTGGGGGACGCGGCAGCCAGGAGATGCAGACGGTGTCACAGAGGATGCGACACATGCTTTGGACGCGGTCACAACCAGTGCAACTCCTGTAAGCGCGGCTTCTACCTCCAGCCCGAGAGCAGCTCCTGCGGCGCCACCTGCCCAGCTGGCAGTTATGCAGATGAAGGTAAGGGATGCCAGATCTGGAATATAATTGGCGATGACGGAAAGGGGCGTGCGATTGGCTGGTTTAGTCGGTGATTTCCCAGGTCACGGTCGGCTGCCTGTGTTGGTGCTTTTACAAGTACTCATGAGTTATTTCACCTTCTGTGTTTGGGTGTTTCTACCCCTGTTACTTCACCAGGAGAGACGAAACCTTTTAGCATGACCCATAATTCCATCATTCAGAATGCTGCACTGTAGTGACGTGTTTCCAGCATGCAATGGGAGGCGAGGTGAGGTGAGGGGAGGGGAGGCGCAGGGAGGTGAGGTGAGGGGAGGGGAGGCGCAGGGAGGGGAGGCGCAGGGAGGGGAGGCGCAGGGAGGCGCGGGGAGGGGAGGCGCGGGGAGGGGAGGCGCGGGGAGGGGAGGCGCAGGGAGGTATCCATGCCATGTAGGCTTTGTAACTGCAGCTTATTGAGCGACAGGGCTGCAAGTGGGCGTTGCAACAGACACATCGGTCACGGTACGATGTAACGAAACGGAAAATGTTTCCAGCAAAGATTACTGGGAAAGATGGGACTCGAGGCTTCTGGGCATTGGTTCCGTGTAACGCTTAGGATTTATTATTTTCTGCCAGTGTCCCAACATAACAACATTTTGACCTGTGTCCTCTTACAGGTCCAAAGCGATGTCTCAAGTGCCACCAGAACTGCAAAAAGTGCATTGGTTATCCGGCTAAATGTACGGTCTGCAGAGATGGGCTCAGGTGAGTCTCAGTTACTTTGTAACCTTCGTCACATACAGTACAGGGAGGATAGCATCAATGTGCGCACACGTCGGGCACGCGATAATATCGCCTCCAACTGTCCTCCGCTATGCAAATATCAAATACTATGAAATACTTTCTCTTATGCAAGAAATCAAGACAAATCTCATCTCTTTCATATAGGATTATTCCCGTGATAAATCCCATTCGTGCACGGCTTTGTACCCACGCGATGCACGGCTTTGTACCCACGCGATGCACGGCTTTGTACCCACGCGATGCACGGCTTTGTACCCACGCGATGCACGGCTTTGTACCCACGCGATGCACGGCTTTGTACCCACGCGATGCACGGCTTTGTACCCACGCGATGCACGGCTTCCCCTAAAATACGGTTTCCAAATATCCTAGTATAATGAGACTTGAGTTTAGACCTACTGATACATTTATTAATAACGCTTCTTCTGACAATGTATGCAGTGCTGTACATAATGTTTCGGCAGCATAAATCCATTCCTGCCCTGAAGAACTTACAATCTAATGTTGCTGCCTGAGGCACAGGGAGACATGGAGTGCCTTCCCCAAGGTCAAAGGAAGCTAAATGGGATCTGAAGCAGGTTTGCCCACTACTAACATTAAGCTGCCCCTCCCCCCCCTCCCCCCCAGAAGACTCACGAGACCCAATGTCTCAGTGTTGAAACCACCATTGGTTGCAAAGTGCGGCGTCGACGCTGCTGCAGTTGCGAGAGTCTTTTCAATCTGTGATCTCCGGCTGCAGCAGCGCGACGTCAGTTTCAGCAGCCAATCAATGCCCAGACGTTTATATTGATTGGCTGCTGAAATTGACCAGAGACTGGGCAGTTCTGGGCAGAGAACGAACACACACACCACACATTACACCTGCTCCCCCGCCCGATGTCGCCTTGTCGGGTCATTCCGTCTGCTGAGCATGATCACACATCGCCCAGCAGACGGAGGTGCGCTCACGCGGACGCACGCAGCGTCGGGAAGCCCCCTGTGTGAACGCGGCCTAAGGAAGTATTATCAGAGAAGCTAGGGAGAAGAGGAGGACCAGAGATGAAAACAACCCTATAAACCTATAAATAACACGGGAACAGTGAAGCAGCACGTGATACCACGTATCTGACACGTGCTCGCCCACTTCTGCTGCTCTGGGTTTCTGATAGTTCCCTTCTTTCGTCTGACTGCGCCAGCGCCCAACTCCACCGTGACGGGAGTTCTGTGAATATAATACAGGTTAGAGAGAATTCCACGAGGGAGACAATGGAGCACAGCAGGAGAGAGGAGGGGGCTGAACCCCAATATAAAAATAAAAATCCTTTAATCCGTGACGGACATCATGGTGCGGGATGGGTAAAAAAAGCTCCTACGCGTTTCGGGCCGTCGCCCTTTGTCAAAGAGAACACGGTCTGGGTGTTTCATACTCCTCATCATTGTTGTCTCTCTCCAGGGGGACGTTTATTACTGTGTATTAGGGGGTCAGATATTTATCACTGACCCACGCCTTTACAACACAGGTCCCCCACATGTAGGAGTTTATTATAGAGACATGGATTAATCTATTAAGGGAGTGGTGTTATTAGGTCCATCCTTTCACCTGGCATATTATTCAAGACCTCATTGTATATACAGCTGAGCTTTGGATTTGTGGAACTTTGCATCCTATAATACAGGTTATTTGGGCTGTGAAGCCCCAGGGAACTTATCCAGTAAATTATTAACCGTATTTTCATCAAGATTTATCGTTATCCCACCGCATACTCCGGCTTCTCTGCCGCTCGGAGCCAGGCGTTTTCTAAGTTTGGTTCTGTTTTCTTATCTTCACGCAAGGTGAACACAGAACCCTCTGCGGAGATGGGTCTTGGGATACCGGCTGTGGAAGGCTTGCCTGGGTATGTGGGCTTGCCTGGGTATATGGGCTTGCCTGGGTATATGGGCTTGCCTGGGTATATGTGCCACGGGTGTCTCGTCTCGTTGAGCAATTTGGGGTAAATATTTACGGTCCGAATGTGTAAAGTAGCAAAGTGATCGTTGGGGAAAGCTGGGTTTATTTACCACACCGTTCTACTTTGTGAGTTGTGAGCAGGTGTTTGGTTGTAGGTTTGTGTACTGCATATTGTGTGATTTGCTGCTCTGCAGTTCACAGCTAAGCTTTCTTATCTTTAGTTAAATCAGTTTAAGCCTTGATAATGACATGTTGGACATGTTGGACATGTTGGACATGGTGTTACATGGCTCTCGTGTCTAAATGTGCTAAATATTCTACCCAAGTAGTCTGTTTTTCCTTCTGTAACGACTTGATGATGTGCACATTTGGCCAAATTAGGGGTGTATGTATCAAGGCAAAAGGGGGGCCCTTCTGGAGGGAAACAATCACCCCAGATTTATTAAAGAAAAAAAAGATAGAATTGCTAACATGGAGCATACGGTCTGCACCTGTTACACTGAGAAGGAGCAGATATCGCCTGATACTGGTTCCCGAAGTGAGATCTGTTCTGGTATCAGGCCAGTTTGCCTTCCAGTTGCCATCAGACTGTAAGCTCTTCAGGGAATAGGGTGAGGACGGAGCTCCGAAGGGTAGGCATGAAAGGTGCTGGCGGATTTTATTCTAGCTTTTCCTTGGTCTTTAGGTGAGGTTAGAAGTTCAGTCCCATGTCAAATAATCATCCACAGCCAAGAACACCTGGTAATTAATTAGGTGATTTTAGATGCAGCAAAACACATTAACGATGCTGTCTTCTGACTATCTTCCAACAGGGCGCCAGCTGCATCGGGCAGGAGTGACGCTGCCTGCCAGTCACCCGTTAATTCCATTTATTTTGTAATTGCTAAATCCCCCGCCTTGATCTTTCAATCACCTTTCACCATCAGAAGCCCGGTGAGATTGAGACCTGCCCAGATGTTGGGTAAAGTACCAATAAATCGTTGGTGATTCTGGTTGAAGGTGTTCTTCACCCCCCCCCCCCCTCCCAAATTGAACAAGGTCATGTCCTTGGGGCACAGACTTTGCTGTTTCGAAAGACGAGACGCACTCTTATTTAAAAAAAAAATGAAAGCCGTGTGCAAATATTCTTACGGAGTAAATAAGTGAGGGATTATTTTGAAAGTTGGTGTGTTGGACTTCCCTTTGGGTCAGCATGCACGGTATGGAGGTGGACCCACAAACACTACAGCCAGATTATTCTTTATTAACCCCTTTGGGCCCACAGTGGCATATTTCTTTGTGTAGAGTTGATCTGGATCTCTGCAAGACATAGCGTCCCAGTATATTGAATCTTAAGTGAGAGACTTTGTAGCTCTGAGTAATATTTGTATCCACTCCCTGGACACTAGAAGTGTGGTCCCTGCCCTGGGGAGCTTCTCTATACTACGGACATACTGACGGTCAGTTAGTGAAGAGTTGCAGCAGCTGTTTTGGTCTTGGATAAAACTTTTCGCCTGACATTAGTTGGGTAAATGAGAATTGGTGAGACACCTCAGTGAGGGTAATGCGGGTCACCAATAAAAGGGATGTCAAGACGTGGTCCTCACTAACCTCCTGTGGGACGTGTAAAGAACATGTTGCCGCCTGGTCTTGTCACCGCCTCTGGTTCCCCTTGAGATGGTTTTTTTTTTGGTTGGATGTGATATTCTGACAGAATTCGCTGACCTGCTCTCTTGACTTGGAGGCCCTTCAAGACATGAGTCAAGCCCCAAGGCCGTCGGTGACCGTGTCGAAACGACTTGAGTCACTCCTGTGAGTTTTCAAAGACTGACAAGGAACATGGTTTAGAAGCCTCATCGGAGAACAGGTTGAGATTTATTTAAGGATCCCTGCACACACTACTAAGCAGCTCTTGTATGCAGAACAAGGCCATGAAGTTTAGATGACCCCTGTTCCATGTATGAACATTTTAACACTGCCACCCCTCACTGTATCGCCACTCGGGGACATCCATGCAATGAAGATTCCATTACAATGGGACTGGCCAACTCCAGTCCTGAAGGACCATCAACATGTCGGGCTGAGCCACTGATTGACCCACCTGTGCTGAAGCAGGGATATACGTTCAATCTGACCTGTTGGTAGCCCTTGAGGACTAGAGTCGGCCACCCTTACATTACAATATCTACCAAATTATAACCATCGTGGGCAGAGCTGTGGCGTTCGATCCACTAAAGTCTTCTCACCTGAAGTGGATGACTCTTCTTACCACTCTATCTATTTCATTAGGAATGTGAGTCAAATATCAAGCACGACCTTATTGGAGATCCGTGCAGGTAACGGCACTGATAGGTGCACAGCAAACTCCAAGGGGTCTCTGCAAACCTGTGGGGTCTCATCAAGGTGCCATAAATTACATGTGTGCGTCCAGGGGCGCCATATTTAGGAAGTTTCTAATGAAATGTACATTCTTTCTCTGCGTTCTCATTTGATTTATATCTCGACAAACTGAATCCACGTGTCTTGTGTTTGGCCCCCTTAAATGATTGTGTTATACATGCGCTTGTAGGGTGGTTGTGTTTTCCCGCACAAGAGGCAGGGATCTGGTGAAGATCCAGGTGGCCGTTGGTGAAAGATCTTCTAAGAGTCGCCTTTTTCTCAGCCTTTCAGGGTCCTCGTGTGTTCCAGAGTGTGAGCCGGGAACCTTCTACAGCGCAGTGTTAATGAAATGTGACCGGTGCCACTCGACATGCCAAGCTTGTGTGGGTAAGGCGTCCTTTTTCGGGGGTCAATCACCTGTGTGTGATGTGCCTTCAGTTCCGTGTAGTCAGTCCCCAGTATCCAGACGGAGTCTGACGCAGACGGTTCTTTGCTCTGCCCTGCGTTATAATGGATAATACCAAACAATAACCTTGTCCGTAGAATTATTCAACTTCAGCAAGTCCACACATCTGGCCGTGAAGGGGTTACAGGTACCGCGTGTGCGTTAGATTTGTATTTGACACATGCTACACACATGTTTCCCAGGTGTGTCTATAAAGTGCCTAGAATGTTATAAAATGAAACATGATCAAAGTTTACGAGCTTGTCGGACTCCTCGGGGCTTCAACAAATGTCTGGAATCCTTTGCAGACATCGCTTCATTGTTGCACAAGGGGCCTGCGGAGATTGTACAGACCTTCTCCAGAGTAATCCAATGATGTAAACTTGAATTGGAGAATGAAGTGATCAGTCGGGAGCTGCGGGAATTCCTCCTTACAGGAGGCTGGTGGATTAACCTGGCAAATTGTCCATGCAGTAAATAAATATTTTGCTCTAGTCGGTGTGGATGCTGTTTTTCCCCACACACGTTCTCCGCAGCAACTCCGTGCCGAGTCTCCCCCCTTCCCCCCCCCCCCGCCCTCCCCCCACTCCCCCCACTCGAGTGCAGGGACTCTCGTCTACTCTGAGCTTGGGGCTTTACCACACACAGTTTGGGAAGTGTTTGGGTGGCCTCTCCTAGCTGTGACGAGATGAAGCCATGGGGAAGCAGGGAGGTGTCTCTGGATTTTACTGCAGGGTGACAGCGTGACTGCAACTTCTACATATTTATATTCGAACCGCACAGACTCCTTTAGCAACAAGCGAATCGTTGATTTCTAGTGGACTGTGTGTACGTACAAATAATTGCTTTGGCACGGCCTTGCTAAATACACTGACATCACATGTGCAGACAGATGTGCGTCATTAGCACATTGCAACCTTTCAGCTAAGAATCCGCACGTGCGGAGATTAGGCCTCGTTAATAAACTGCTTGGTGATCATTCCGAACCGTGACTTTCTCCCGGGGCCAGGGAATCGGCACACCGGCACTACCTTGAAATAGGAACCTGCCGGAGAATATTGCATTGTAGTGCGCAACCAAGAAGCAGATGTGTACGCGCGTAAATTGTATGTCTTTATTTATATAGCGCCATTAATGTACATAGCGCTTTCCCGCGCGTTTTAATGGCGCCTGGGGTTGGCCAACTCGTGTCTCTTCTGTCTCGCAGGGTCTGGGAAGGAGGAGTGCACGCAGTGTACCAAAGATTTTTACCTGCACGAGTGGCGGTGCGTCCCTGCGTGCAGCGCCGGCTTTTATTCGGAAGAGGTGCCTGGGGTGCATCACAAGGTGTGCCGAAGGTATGTCGCCCCAACGCGCTTCACCTACTGTCGGCTCCTTGAGAAACTCCGTCGGGGTGTAAGCACTCGCTCGTGTAGCCAACGCGGCACAGAAGGGGCATTTGGCTCGGGGAATGGGAGGTGCCCGTTCTCGTCTTTGAAGAGGATGGTGGGGGAGGGAGGTGACCGTCGCTGACATTGTACTCACAACTTTACACAGGGATCGTATGATCTACACACAACGAACAGTTACAAAGTGTCCGTGCCCAGGACATATTTCCGACCCCTGTCCTATCGCACGGACGTGCTGGTAATTACTGGTCAGATGTCCAGTACAGAGCTGTAGAACAGGGGGGCTCAACTCCACTCTTCAAGCCCCCTCAACAGGTCAGGATATCACAGCTTCAGCACAGGGGTCTCAGTCGCAGACAGCCTCTGATTGAGCCACCTGTGCTGAAGCAGGGACCGATTGAGCCAACTGTGTTGAAGCTGGGATATCCTGAAAACCTGTCCTGTTGATGTTCTTGAGGACTGAAGTTGAGCCCCCCTGCTGTAGAAGGCACAGCAGGGGTCCTGGATATAACTGGATTTGTTTATTCGGCGCGCTCTGCGCAGAGATGTGAGGTTCAGTACCTCACGCAGCGCGTTTTAATTAGTTGGATAAGTAACGATGAGAATTGTAAGGTTTAAAGCTCCTATACTAACTATAATTGCTCATGTTGGCCCATATAGAGGGGGTCACAACAAGCGAAAGATCCCAACGCCTCAGCCGACGCGCTTGGCGTTTAACTTCGCAGCCGTCTCGCCGTCGCCTCCAGCGCTTCGGACATTGAGATCTTGTTGCCGGTTTTTCAGGTGTGAAGGAAACTGCCTGAGCTGCGAGGGCTCCGGGAGGAACTGCGTGCGGTGCCGGGAGGGCCACAGCCTGCTCAGCGGGTCCTGCGTCGCTAACCACACCTGTACCAATGGTGAGTTCCAGTGGAGGACCACAGGGTGCACCCCCTCTGTTTATAGGCATTCAGCACTGAAGGGGTTAAACCCGGGATTATTCTGAAATCTCGTCCGTCCCGTTATATCCCCCATTATTTCCTCCGTTACTGAGTTGTATGCAAGAATTGGAAGCTCCGGAAATACAATTCCTAGATTGGGGATCCCTGGGGGTAACACACGAGGTGTTGGGGATCCCTGGGGGTAACACACGAGGTGTTGGGGATCCCTGGGGGTAACACACGAGGTGTCTGCACCCTTTGCTTCTCCCAGCGATGCCGTACCCACAGCTGCTATCTTAGCCATCCTTAGTGCCCTGCTGGCTCTGCAAAGAAGCCGCCGGACTGGAGGAGACCTGTAATACAGGACCTGGATCTCCGTTTACCGTAACCCCTGTCCTGTTCTGCATTACACAGTTGACTTTTCTCTGGCAGCTAAGATTCATTTTGATCTACATGGGGAATTCATGTGTTACTTATATCCTAGCGCAGGGGCGGGCCAACTCCAGCTCTCAAGGGCCACCAACAGGTCAGGTTTTTGGGATATGCCTGCTTCAGCACAGGTGGCTCATTAGAAGGCAGTCTCATTGGGAGGCTGCCGCTGACCTATAGGCCAGGGATGCTCCACTCCATACCAAATGTCCCCCGCCCCCCCCCCCAAACAGGTCAGGTTTTCAGAATAAGCACAGATGGCTCATCACTGATTGACCCACCTGTGCTGAAGCAGGGATATCCTGAAAACCTGACCTGTTGGTAGGGCTGGATTTCAACACGCCTGCATGTATATGTTTCTTATACGCTGCGCTTATTACTCGCTGTCCGTATGAATAAACGCATCGGTTTACCTGCTGGCTAAATGTCTTTCCTGTGTTACATGTGTCCCCCGTTTCCTGGGAGCAGCGGACGAGATGTTCTGCGAGATGGTGAAGTCCAGCAAGCTCTGTGAGCAGAAGCTGTTCATCCAGTTTTGCTGCCGGACTTGTCTCTTAGCGGGCTGACCGGGTCCACGAGCTGCAGCTTCCCAACCGCAGGGCCAGATCCCAGCGTCCTGTACCCCCCCAACGCTGGCAATGTGGCAAAGCTCGATGCCTGCTCGCCCCTTTCCTGCCAGGGAGGCCCCTCTGGCAGTGAGGGGGTTAATAGACCTTAATCTTGAGACTTAACCCCAATTTGCTGCGTTGCGGGAGACCTTGCTTTCCTCCGCAGCGCCTCCCCTTCTGAAACGGAACATGTTGCAATATAAATCAGTACTGAGTAGGTCAATGTTTCTATCCTAAAGTTTTGTTTTTTTTTTGGGGGGGGGGCGGGGCGAGAGAGAGAGGAGGGAACCGAAGTTTAAAAAAAAATATATATATATATAATTTCAGCCCCTCCAGAAATCTGATTCCTGAAACCCCCCTCATGTCCCACCCCCTCCCCCCTGCAAGAGACCAGATAGGGACAGTCCGGGAGGCATCTGAAGTGGTCACCACAAAACATGGCAGTCCTGGCTTGGGTCCATGAGCAGTCTGTTTTACCTTCGCACAGGGTATCTGGAGGTTTCTAGGGATACACAGTATTACTATATGGTGCATCATTTCCAGGGGAGAGGTGGGGGGGATTTCACCCCACATTAGATGCGACATGAGCACAACACCCCAGCACCTGACACTGCTTTGGTGGGGATCGCACGATATTCTGTTAACTTGCGTTGGGGGAACATTCATCAGGGAGAAAGTAGTGAATGGCGGCTAGTTCTGGGATTTTCCCTGCCGGAGCTTTGGGATAAACGCGGTTATTGTAGCGTGAAGGCCGTGATGTCACAATGCGCAGACGTTAAAGCCATGACACTTGGATCTTTGCTGCGCTGATCCTCGCACATTGCGTCCGCTATATGTGGGGTGGGGCAGCTCCTGGGTTTTCTGATACCAGAAGTGAGAGAGACGCACACGCCACACAACGGCTAAATGTATCACAAGATCAACACACAGCACGAAATACTGAGCGCACACTTTCCTTTTTCATGGATGGAATCCGAATACTGGTGGTTATTTTTTTTTAATTCTCCCCCAAACCCCACCTCCTCCCCCATCACCACCTCACCCCCCCCTCCCCCCCCCCCCCCCCCCCCCCCCCCCCCCCCCCCCCCCCCCCCCCCACCTCTCCATGCAGCCAGGAATTCTGGGTAATGACATGCAAATGAGCACTCAAAAGTTTGGAACAGAATACAATTCCTAAGCCTTTGACCTCTGGAGCACATGTATAGGGCCAGTGAAAATGTGGTGATCTTGGTGTACCATCTTTTTATAACAATACCCCGGTATTTCACACTGCAGACGGATCCTGCACATTTGAAAGAAAAACCTTCCTAGATCAGGATCGAAACGCTGACATTTTTTCCGCTGGCCGCCCCCTGGCCCCTGGCCCCTGTGTATCACTTGTAAAGGAATAACAACTCTGGTTCATATTACAGTATATTTAATGCTCCCTCGTTTTCTGTAACTTTAATACTCAGCACTGTTTTTTTTAAAGATTTTTTTTTGTCTTAACTTATGATCATTGTCTTATTTTTCCATAAATGTCATTTTGTATAAGAAATATTTGTTGTGTGTTTATAAATGACACTGCGTCTGTCTGCTATATATGGTATATATGGAATACAAAAACTGTAGATATTTCTATGTTGCATGTTATGATTTATATATAGTTTTAAGGGAAATAAAATAACGTTTTTAGGCTTCATTTAAAGCAGGGGTTCTCAACTCCAGTCCTCAAGACCCCTCCCTCCCCCCTCCTACCCACACCCCACCCACCCAAACAGGTCATGCTTTCAGGATATCCCTGCTTCAGCATTGTGGCTCAATTAGTGCTTCAGTTGAAGAGCCTACTTCAGCACAGGTTGCTCAATCAGTGGCTGTCATCAACCTGTGCTGAAGTGGGGATATCCTGAACCTGACAAGTTGGGGGGGAAGTCTTGAGGACTGGAGTTGAGCCCCCCCTGATTAAAAGGCAACTGCGGCTCCAGCCCGGGGTTGGAAGAGGAGCAAGAAAATATTGGGAACACCTTTTTGTCCCCCATTTGCCGCAGAGCTGCTGGCTGCTTTTCCGAAGTGGCCTTTGAATGACCTTGCAGATAAATATAATTATATTCTGAAAACACTATATTTTTTATTGTCTGAACCTTGAATGTTTACGTAATGCCGCCTTCACGCCTGCCGTTTCTGGCTAAAGGGACATTTTATACCGTTACCTCTGTGCGCAGCAGATACAAACGCTGCGGGCCTCGGCATCTGGGAGGCAGAACCCAGAGGAACCGCCTGTCCAATAAAATACTTCCTACCTGAAACGGTTCTGTGCTTTTATTTCCTTTATCAAGTATCCAGTTCGACTCTTTACGCGACAGGGCACCGTGAGAACCCCATTCCTGACAGAGGTGGTGGATGCGTGGAAAGGCCTCACAGCAGAGGTAAAAAGGACAAATGCAGTAAAGGGAGATAAATCCTAAACACCTTAAATCTCAAAATGGGTCTCGTAGTCAGAAAAAGGGCAATATCTTTAGTTAATTCCCACGTCGGATTGTATGCATAAATATATCAACTCCGAGACACTTTGTGGGAGCTGACACTTGGGCCCGCGCGGAGGCTGTGACGTCACCTGCGTGAAGCGGGTGCTTTTCCTGTCCAAGGTAGATGTGGGGGGCGAGCTTAGTGGCGTCACGGAGCAGGCTCGCCCTCTGATTTCTTGCGCAGTGCGTGCCCCCTCCCTTCTCCGCCTGCGTGGTCTCAGCGTAATCAATGCCTTAAGGCAATCTGATCGCGCCAGCGCCCGCGCGGTCTCCGACACCCAGGTCTCGCCCTTAGGTTATAACGTGCGGATTGTTTGGATGCGATACAATGTATCAGACAGAAGCATTGCCATTATGTTCTATGAAGAAGCGCTCCCCTGCCCTGTCCATTTAAGCAGCCACAAGTGTATTATCGGCTGTACTCTGGTGCCCTCTGGTGGAGCTGCTTGGAAAGTGCTGGGATTTATTTGCCACACAAAGTTTGAATGATAGTTTGTTTCCCTCCCCTCCCCCCCCCCCCCCCCCCCCCCCCCCCCAACCCCCCTGGGGAATAGAGCATTTTATTGGCCAAAACTAAATGGATAACGGTGCACATGCTTTTAAGCCTCCCAGGGCTCCGATTCAGGTTAAGAGAGACTTTAAAAGCAGCAAAACATGTGGCATCTTATGTTTAAAAAAAAAATCAGTTTTGTAGTATTAGATAATAGTGACTATTTATTTTATTCAGCTCTTAATGGCGTTTTTATTAGTTTTAAAGCATCCTTTGTTTTCTATAGCAGGTTTTAACCCACCTCCCAAGCAGTGTTAGATCGTTGCAACACTTTCCTGTTTGTGATCATTTTGTTGCCAAACTGTAACAATATATACTGTTTACTTCGTAATGGGTTACATTGTAGCTGATGAGTTACACTGAAGGATTGGTTGAAACGGAAAGGCTGCCATTATGTTAGGCACACAATCAGGATTTTTACAAATTGATGACAGGAGCAACAAAAGATTGCCAGCTTAGGTAAGAATGTACAATTCTACATTGTCACGCGCTTTACATATTAAAATAAGATTTTAAAAAAGGAATGTAATAATGCCACTTTAATGAATGTATCCACTTAAAAATGTACAGCGACTGCAGCACCCGCGGACCAGGTCTGTTTCTACAAATAGTACTCTAGAAGGAATTATACTTGAAAACAAGTGACCATATTTCTCTGTTTAAATGACAGTAACATTGAGTCCCTCTGAATTATTAAATTGACAAATCTGGTCAAATTTGAAATATGGGATCTTAAAATATGCGGCATTTCTCCTGGAAACCCTCACCGTACTGAATCAATACGGGCATAGAATTGATTGGAAGTTAAATGCTAAGCGAGACGGTCGGCTAATTGAGCAATTTGCCTATAAGCGAGATGCATTCTGAATGAGACTTTCCAATCCCTGACCCGCCCTCCGAGTGATTAACAAAGGTTCCTGATAAACGTGAGGAGTGGGAGATGCATTGTTAGCTGTTCTTCTCGCCACAGTTTATAGGAGGGGTGTTTAACTCCAGTCGGCAAGCCCACCCTCTCCCCAACAGGACAGGTTTTCAAGATATCCAAGCCTCAATGAGTCCATGATTCAGCACAGCTGGTTCAATCAGACTTCCATTGAGCAACCTGTGCTGAAGCTGGGATATTCTGGAAACCTGAGCGGAGGGGCTTGAGGACTGGAGTTGATCTATAGGTCAGTGACGGCCTCCTAATTAGACACATGGCAAGCTTTAGGTGCCAGGGAGTTTTCCGTCCCTTATACTATCTTCTATATGCACAGTTCCAGCCTCCCTGACCTTAAACATTTACTGCAATCTGATTTTTCAAACGTCGGAAACTGGATCACTCAAAGCAAATGTTTTTTAAACACTGATAAACCTAACTATGGTACTTGGGACGAAGGATATACATTTGTAAAGCTTCAAATAACAAAACTAAACTGCGCACTAACTGTGTGAGTGAATAAAATAATTAAACTGTTATAAGACAATGATAAAGTGCACTTAGTGATAGAATAACAATAATAATAATATTATTAAAGTAATAACACTGTGAGTGACAATATAATTATATTAAAAAATTTGCTGGTCACTGGATGGCTCAACATCACACGGATGGACATGAAAAAGAAATGCAGTGCACGACTCAGGGTTGATAAGTAATTATATTGAATTAATAATAGGTGATAATATTGCACGTACAAAATAATCAGTTATTCAAGCAGGGCATGATTAGGGTACGTGTTACCACAACTGGACACGGGTGACTTGCTTTTTGGGGATGCCTTAAAAGCAGCTGCCTCCAATTCGGATAGAAGCGTTTTTCCTCAGCAGCAGCGCTTTATCAGGTAGGTTTTTTGCCCCACAGCAGACACCAACAATCAAAGTCCAAGTGGTAACAAAAAAGGAACAAGCTAACGTCCCACATTGGTACTTCTCTGGATCCTTGCCAGAGAGAAATATGTTACAAGTCCTCAGCACCACACAACGGGCCAGATGACGTCACTGATCGATAAGGCAGTGAAGTCCAGTGGCTTGCCGAGTTGCAATGTGAGCAACAGTGTATCACAGGTCCCGCACCAGGCAGGCGGTATATAACAGGACCGGCTTATTGTCCCTCTCTGTACAGCAGTTACACGGCAGGCTTCTGCCCGATGCAGTACTTCTCAGCTCTCACTGAAGGATGGTTCCTGGACCGTCACTGCAGGCCATGGGCACCCGCAGCCATCCTAGCTCTTCCCCACCTACCTAGCAGAGGTATGGTCCACACTCGCTCTTCCCCGAAGGGAAAAGTACTGGAGAAGGCCCAATACTCAGCCTTTCCACTGTGTGATCTGCCTTCCTCAGTGGGGGAAGGACACTCATAAATTTAGGGTGGTCCTGCCTTTAAGTACCGCCAGGAGGAGGGCACCAGGTTCCGGCGCATGCCCAGGGAAAGCAGGGTGTCCGGCCTGCTGCCTGTAGGCCTGCTCCCAACGTGAGACGGACGGAGGGGAAGCACCGTGGCGAGCCGGCACCCGCCAACCCAGCTTCCCCAGCGTCCACCAACCCAGCTCCCCCCGCATCCACCAACCCAGCTCCCCCCACGCTAGCCTCCTGCCCCGGGCAGCAGCTACGGAGACCAGGGGCTGGGGGGAAATGCTCCCACGGAATTAGCCTGCCAGTCTCGCCCCCCCCCCCCCCCCAGCCGCCTACCTCCCGCCCCTGGCACCAGCCCTGGGCATCGGGGGCTGGGGGGGAAGCGTCTGGCGGGAAAGGAAGCAGGAAGCAGCACCCACCCGGTCAAGGTCAGTCACCCACCCAGTCACTCATTGACCCACCAACCCACCCTGGCAGTCAGTCACCCGCCAACCCAGGCAGTCGGTCAACCCAACTCGCCCACCCAGGCAGTCGGTCAACCCAACCCGCCCACCCAGGCAGTCGGTCAACCCAACCCGCCCACCCAGGCAGTCGGTCAACCCAACCCGCCCACCCAGGCAGTCGGTCAACCCAACCCGCCCACCCAGGCAGTCCGGTCAGAGGCAGTCATTCAGAGTCAAAAGGCAGTCAGTCAAAAGTCAACCCACCCAAGGCAGTCGGTCAATGGCAGTCG
Organism: Ascaphus truei; assembly: GCA_036426205.1. Lineage (NCBI taxonomy): Eukaryota > Metazoa > Chordata > Amphibia > Anura > Ascaphidae > Ascaphus > Ascaphus truei. The sequence goes on along the minus strand of WSYH01000476.1, from coordinate 128,457 downwards.
GTCAACCCACCCGCCCACCAGGCAGTCGGTCAACACACCCGCCCACCCAGGCAGTCGGTCAAAAAGGCAGTCGGTCACCACCCACCCAGGCAGTCAGTCAAACCAACTCAGTCAGTTAAACAAACCAACTCACTCAGTCAGTCACTCAGTCAGTCAGTCACCCTCCGCTGTCACTCAAGTGCAGCTCCTCGGAGGGGAAAATCCCCATACCAACTACTGGCAAGGCCTGCTTGTTTACTGCCAGCCAAGGGCATAATAGTAGCCATCCGGTGACTTGGCTACATGTATAAAATTATTGTGGGTGAGTAGAATGTCAGCCTGCAGGGTGCTGGTTATACTCTGCGCCACTCTACAGAGCAGGTCTGCAGTCATCACTTGGGCGCTCGATTATCTCCCCTGCTCTGCTGTTGATTACTTTTGCCTGTTTCGGGCATTACCTGCAGCTGCTTGTGATTGGTTGCCGCTTCAGGGGGCGGGGGAGGCTGCTGATTGGTTACCGCGCTTGGCATGCTTCTCTGTGATAGGCTATCTGGTTACGTCGCGCACAGAGGAAGTGACGTGTTTCGAGGCCTAGTCGCACTGCTGCTTCTTGTTCTCCTCCTCCGGGCACCATGGTGAAGCTCACGGCTGATCTGATCGAGCAGGCCGCGCAGTATACCAACGCCGTGCGGGACCGGGAGCTGGACCTGCGGGGTAAGGGGGGACGAGGGTATGGTGGGGGAAAGACCGGGGGACGGGGGTGGTGGGGGGGAAGAACCGGGGAGGTGGTGGGGGGAGGGAAAGCACGGGATGAGTGAGGAGGTGGGGGAAGAGGGAGAGAGCCGGGGGAAAAGTGGGTGGGCTGGGGGGAAAGACCGGGGCGGCTGGTTGGGGGGGCGAAGAGAAACGCGGGGATGGTGGGTGGGGGGGAAGGAAAGGGAAGCCGGGGAAGAGGCGGTGGGGTGGGAAGGTAGAATCGCGGGGGAGGTGGTGGGTAGGGGAACCGGAAAGGGGGACTATAGTGGTGTGTGGGGGGGGCAGTGAGGGAAGACCGATGGGGGAGGATGGAGGAAAAAGAGAGGGAGGTGAGAAGGGGGGGGGGGGGGGGGTGGGGGGGAGATAGGGGGGGAGGTGGTGGGGGGAAGACCGGGGGGAGGTGGTGGGGGGAAGACCGGGAGAGGTGGTGGTAGAGAGAGCAGCTCAGGGGTGATGTCGCTGCTTGTAGGGCGGGGAAACCTGGTTCAAATCCCAGGGGCAAGTCGCTTTATCTCCCTGAGAGACTGCACTCTGATTATCAAAAGTGATGTGTAATTCTATGTCCCACAGGAAAATAAATATTCCTCATCAAAGTGTAAGTAACAAACAATGCAATGTTGTGTTAATACAGTCGGGGTAATTCCCTTAAACCAAAAGAGTTGCAGCTAGTCTGATAAGACGGCTCAAACATCAAAGACTAGAAATGGGTGGGGGAGGGAAGGACAAGCGCAAACTCTCATGTGATATCATACAGTGAATTTATTAGATGAAAGGTTGTGAATAATCATACAGCGGAGAATGTATAAGACCAGGCAAATATAAAATAACATTCCGACGAGTATAAAAACCCATCAGGGGTCTTTGGATTGCCAGACCCTCACAGGCATCGCCAAAATAACAGGAGCTTCATAGAAGAGCCCACCGGGATGGCGATAGGCAACAGATAAGTAGAGACCCCGATCGCTGCAACATTTGGAGACTATGCATGCCGGTAGGGAAGGCACCTGCACCCGATCCCAGGTGTTTGCGTAATCACTGAAGTGGTGAAGGCATCTGTTCCGGCCCAAAGTGCACTCATCCCGCGCTCCACTCGGCTGCACAGTTCTCACTGAAATCCCCCTCTGTTCAAGGAGCAGCTGCAGCACAAGCGCTCGAGAGTGGCGTCACTGCCCAAAAAGTACTCCGAGATCAAACCGTCACAAAATAACATGAATTGTAGAGTTCACTGGGCAACTGTGAAAATAACTCGAAGATTCAAAGCAAACTGCACAAAATCTAATCCAATGCTTGTGCTGCAGCTGCTCCTTGAACAGAGGGGATTTCAGTGAGAACTGCGCAGCTGAGTGGAGCGTGGGATGAGCCCACTTTGGACTGGAACAGATGCCTTCACCACTTCAGTGATCATGCAAACATCTGGGAGTGGGGGCCTTTCCTACCGGCATGCATATTCTCCAAATGTTGCAGCGATCGTGGGTCTCTACTTACCTGTTTCCTATCGCCTGCTCGGTGGGCTCTTCTATGAAGCTCCTGTTATTTTGGTGATGCCTGTGAGGGTCTGGCAATCCGAAGACCCCTGATTGTTTTTTCACTTGTCGGAATGTTATATTTGCCTGGTCGTATACATTCTCACCGCTGTATGATTATTCACAACCTTTAATCTACTAAATTCATTGTATAATATCACGAGAGTTTGCGCTTTTCCTTTTTTTTACCCCCATGTATATCTCCCCGTGCCTCAGTAATTGGTTGTGATATGTGATCGGGCCTCATGCCGGCAAAATTCTTTGTGCTGCGTAATGAGAGAAAAAGAAATCCTGACCCTGCCTTGGGTCTTGTGGCAGAAGCTTCTGGAGCTGAAATGGGGAGAATAGGGTAGTTGTCTCAACCCTCCCTTTGCCCGTGAGCAGCAGCTGTGATGAATGTAAGTGACATCAAAGCTATCGAACAGACTTTATTAATGCGTGTCTTCTATTTCTTTATTGCTTTCCCTTTAATGCAGGCTACAAAATCCCGGTTATTGAAAACCTGGGGGCGACGCTGGATCAGTTTGATACCATTGACTTCTCGGATAATGAGATCAGGAAGTTGGACGGTTTCCCCTTATTGAAAAGACTTAAAACCTTGTTGGTGAACAATAACAGAATATGGTGCGTTGTGCACTCTGTGTAATCTCCGGTCTTTCAGTTTGTGGGGGGGGGGAGACTTCCAGTGCACAGTTTGTGGGAGGGGGAGTGTTTGGAGGAGCCAATACGCATCTCATTTAGATGCTACCTGAATGCGTTGACATTTGTAAATGTTTGCATTATTTGTAAAACATTACTCTTGAGTTCTGATAAATGCTTTTTGGAATGTATTTTATTGATTAGTGGAGGCAATGGGGATCCTCCAGCAGAAAGTGTCGGGGCGTTGTGCTAGGTGCTCCAGTATACGTGGTTCTTTTGCTATGCACCCGATCGCACAACCCCCCGTTCGCTGAGACCATTCCGCCCCCATTCCTCCTCTGTTTCCACCGGGGTTCAGCTGGGTGTCCGCGGAGCCTTTTGGACGGTTTGGGTCGCTTGACCCCACCTTTCCCATCCCCCGTTCTTTTGCCCGCGCGCGTTCATCCCCCCTATCTAGTCTCGTTCCTGGGCGGCCGGGCTGCGCTTTCGCGCCGTGCAACGAGGCTCCTCTTTAAGTTATCCTCCACTTTGGCCAGCGTTAGCTTTTTTCCGATCCCCAGATATCCAGGACGCCGCCCCCTCCTTCAGATCTTATATCCTCACTTCCCCGTAGGGTCGTTCCGCCGCCCATCAGGGGGTGTTTGGTGGGGGGGGGGTCATCTGGGACCCCATGTAGTTCATTTTCGTACATTTGGTGGGGGGGGTGGGCGGCCTGGCCCACTCTGGTTCATACAAGGAAACCTTCAATTACTACCAGGCCGTCCCGGCGCGGTAGCCTGCTCGTCGTTCGTCCCCTTTCTACCCACGGGTGGGGCGTGGGTTTCTTGACCATGCCCCTTGGCGCACTTGTCCCGACGCGGGCTCCCCCTCTCCAGGGCGAAGATCGGAGAGAGAGAAGAGAAGGTAGGGACTAGAGAAGGAACACGAAGGATCGTTTCGAGGGAACCGAATACAGATCTGGAGAAACCAGTCTTAGTTTCCTCTACATCTCCAGGGGCGTAAACCGCATCAAGTAGGGGGGCAAGATCTAGGGGTGTGACGGTGAGGTTAGCAGGCTACCTTTGATTTGAGGGGGGGAGGGTCTCGAACAGGTTTTTGCCGACCTAACTAACTGATTCTCACAAACAAACAGTGTTATGGAGTTGGTAAGTGCAAACATTTGTTGGTGGTATTTTATGCCAATATAATACACTGGGTTGGTGGTGGGCAACTCCAGTCTTAAGGGCCACCTGTGCTGAAAAAGGTATCCTTAACCTGACCTGTTGGTTGCCACCCTGACGTGGGTGGTTGTCTCTCTATGGCCTGTTTGTGGTGTTGGTAGTTACACACAGGTTTTGGTAACGCCCGGAATCTCCAGACATGGCGTAGGGTGAAGAACACACATTCAGCAATACTATTTCGTATAGCGCCGCAAGCCACATGGGATACTCGTTTTCGTCTTTCGTCTTCAGTTCTTGGCTGCATTTTAATAAGTTTTAGTTCTTGTCGCGTAATTTGACCACTTGGTGTTAATAATATTGAGTTTTATTTATTCAGGGTGATTCTGGGATCATCTGGCTACGATTAAACACCTCAGCTATCTATGGTAAGCGCCAAAGAGGGTTGGTGAACCGTTGTTGTTGTGTGCATTGGAGATGCAGAGGAGATAAAATATTCGACGTTTACCAAACATAGGTCATGGCACCTTAGTAAATGTTAAGCTGCATACCCACCATCTTTATTGGTGTCACACTATTTAGGAATTGTCTTCTGTCTTACAGCTGCTAAGGAATCCTGTCATTAACAAGAAGATATAGGCTGTATGTGATTCACAAGGTACCCAGATACGCGATCCTGGACTTCCAGAAAGTGAAACTACGGGGTAAGTGGAGTGGGACTGCTGTGATATCCCGTTCTGCCGGAGCTGGGTGGATTTAATCAGTCCTAACATATTTGGAATGCAGTTGAACATTAACATCCTGCCGTGGCAACAGCACAACTGGTGAGACACTTCCGTGTAAAGCTTTTTATTCTTATAGCGGACCCCGCGAGTGACTGGAGCTGTTATGTCGGTCAATATGTACTTTTCAAGCTCCTTACAACAGCAGAGTAGGGAAAGACTTTGCTGCTTACCAAGGTTGAGGACAGGTGGTCGACTCCCCCACAGGTGTCCGACTCCCCACCAACAGGTGTCCGACTCCACCACAGGGTGCTCCGACTCCCACACAGGTGTCCGACTCCCACACAGGTGTCCGACTCCCACACAGGTGTCCGACTCCCACACAGGTGTCCGACTCCCACACAGGTGTCCGACTCCCACACAGGTGTCCGACTCCCACACAGGTCCGACTTCCCACACAGTATGTCCGACTCCCACACAGGTGTCCGACTCCCACACAGGTGTCGGACTCACACACCAGTCGCTGTGGTAGGGCCGCCACAGGTTACTGTGTTTTTGTTTAAATCTTGTTTTTTTTTTTATTATTATTATTGCGGTTTTTGAGACCTGCACAAATTATACTTTACAAAGGGAGAGACATAGTGAAGCTGATACAAGTTACAGGAAATATTGGTGTAACCTCAATGTTCACATTTAAGATATAAAATCCATATGAGTTGAGTGATCTCCAGATCTATTGGTTGTTTTCATATTATTCCCTTCGTGACTTATTATTGATCTACTAAACCGTAGTCTCTGGTGAGATTACAAAGTGGATAGAGAAGATAAGATAGAAGAGAGGGGGTGGGGAATGGGGAAACGTGGGTTGGGAGGGGAACGTAATAGGGGGAGTGGGCCTGGGGCCTTGCCTCCTTTAATCTTCCTAACTTTGGATCCAAGGCTCCCATGTTCTATAGAACCGCTCAGTAGTTTGGTTTGGGTGGGCAGTTAACTTTTCCATGTACTAGACTTCGTTTATTCTTTTGTACACTTTCTTTGGATGGGGTGTTCATTTTTCTCCAAGCCGCAGCAATGGAGCATATCGCCACGGTTAGGATGAAAGATATTAATTTCTTCACGGGGACGGAATATCCACTACTGGTTTGGGCAGCACAAAGATCAGCGGGTCTAGGGGGATCTTTAGTTCCGTAACCTCCAGGGTTATACTCTGGATCATGACCCAAAAGTTCTGCACCGCCGTGCATGTCCACCATATTGTATGTGAGCCATATCTCCTCTAGACCCGCACCCCCTCCAACATATATCTGGTGTTCCAGGGAAGATCTGGCTCAGTCTGCTAGGAGTTGGGTACCACTGCAATATAATTTTGTAGATGTTTTCTTTTGTTATTGTACAAATTGAGGTTTTGGCTGCCGACTCCCAGATATCCTCCCACTCGTCCCTTTCTATTTCCACATTAAGGTCTTCGGCCCATTTAAGCATGTAGTTATGGTTTGGTATATTTACTGACGATTCCATCCCCATGTATATACCCGATATCAATCCTCTCTGGTAGGTGCCTTTTTTGCAATACTTTTCAAATTTTGATATGTTGGGGAAACTCCCGTTCTGAGACATTGACGAGAGAAAATGTCTGATTTGGAGGTATTTAACGAGGTGAAAATCTTGCGATTGATATTTTGGGGGGGATATCCTGGTAGGACAGAACCCTCCCCTTTTTCACCAAATCCGCAGCTAATTTAATGTCTAAATTTAGAAATTGGGTAAATTGCCTTTGGGAGCATCCCGGAGGGAAGTCCGGGTTGCTGAAGATCAGGGATGGGAAAGTCCATAATGCATCTTTTACTTTATTTTTGGACCATATGTTCCACGTGCACCTCATTGGTCAAACTTTCCTACTCGTGTCTCCCTGGACCCTTGGGACCACAGAGCCACTGCGAGGGATAGTGGTTTTGTGTAGCATGATTCAATTGCTAGCCAGCAGCAGGTTGTTGGATCATTATTCCAAATCACTACCCGTTTTAATTGAGCTGCTTGGTAATATGTAATAATATCCGAGACTCAAGTCCTCGCCTTGTTTTTGATGCAAAGCATTACTGATCTAGCAACTCTCGGTCGCTCGCAGGTTATATTTTATCCTAAAGGGGAAGTGGTGTTCACGAGCTTTGGTCTTGGGATTTTAATATGGCTGTTTGTCTATCCGTCAGTGCCTCTTTCTTTTTTTTTTTTTTTTTTTTTTTTTTTTTTTAATAAGCGACCTCGGCAGTTCCTCGTTTGTAAATGAAGACGCCATTTTCCAATTGCTTTTGCTGGTTTTAATTTAACGATGTGTGTGTGTGTGGTATCGCTTCAGGAGCGAGAGGAGGCAGCGAGAATGTTCAAGGGCAAGCGGGGTGCACAGCTTGCAAAGGATATTGCCAAGAGATCAAAAACGTAAGATACGAATTCCCCTCTGAAAACTGGAACTCCCCTTCACAAGCACCTCGTACGGAGTAACTCGGCTGCCAGTAAAACCAATTCAAACCTGCTATTAAATGTCGGTACAGTCTAGCAAAAGCCTGTGCTGAAGCAGGGCTATCCTGAAAACCTGACTGGGCTGGAGTTGGCCACCTCTGGTATAACAGATCTGGTATCAGAGCTAGCTGATGGGGGTGGGGTGGGGGAAATGCCCCTAGATATGGCGAACGTCTAAAATATATATATTTGTTTTAAATATACTTCCATTATGCAGGAACAGCGTCTTCCCTTGTTACGCAGAGGTTTATATATTCAACCACCATGAATATTCAGAACCTTGAATATCAGGTCTGCTGTAAGGACTTCAAGCTGCACAAGATTTGGAAACACCATTTCAGAGCAGCAGTTGTAACACTATTTTCCTGTTGCATGCATTTCAAATATTACAGCTGGTTGTTTTTTAGATGTACCCTCAGTTTTAAAGACTTACCTGGATATAAAACCACTTAAAACAAGGTGCTTCTGGAGGGGAGATTTCTTTATTGTATCAGTTGTTGACAAAGATATGATACTACACTGGTTTTAAATCACTTTCATGGTTTCACCTTTGAAAGATGAGAGAAGCAGATAGAGGATGCTTAGGACTCACTTTTAATGCAGGGCCTTTCTGCTTCAGATTCACTCCGGGTGCCGGTTTACCAACAGAAAGGAAGCGATTAGGTCCCTCCCCAGGTGATGTTGAAGCCATCAAGGTAAAATCTTGGATATCTCTGTGCCACCATTTATTAGGGGTTGCAGTGTGTGTGTGTCAGGGGGGCATAGTGTGTGTTTATGTAGGTCATGTTGGAAAGGTTCACTTAGCGCACACGTCTGGTGTGAGAGAATCTGCTGTAACTGTTTTATTTGTAGCACCCTAACCGGGTGCGTGGGTAAAACTGCCCGTCACGGTGAGGAGGGCTCAAATCTCTGCATTAGTCTGTAATCACGCACGTGTCCACAGGCTGCACACAGGGTGACAGTAATCCCATTGTAACTCGTAGATTCTGCTGCTCAGTGCTGCAGCGATGGTAAAACGGTTCTCTGTGCGCACTCTAGCAGGTTTTTTTTTCTATTTGTTACCCACATGCCTCTGGGGTTGTTTCCGCTAACCATGCACCCTGTCTTGCAGAACGCCATTGCCAACGCTACCACACTGGCAGAAGTAGAAAGGCTCAAAGGATTGCTGCAGTCAGGTCAGATTCCCGGCAAAGACCGTGTGTCAGGTAAGCTGTCTAATGCTGCTGTTTTCCTACGGCAGATCTAAAACCTCCATGTATGTCCCTCCGTGACCGCTGAAGTCCGGGTGACCTGTAGAGGACATGCCTGACCTCTGAGTGTTTGGAGCACCAGTCCTGCTGATGGTTATCTGCTTGTGTGGCTGCCAAGCTCAGCTACGCTGCTGTTGACAACCAGAACTGGCTGCCCAAGACTATACTTACCGGTGACCCACTGCCTCATCCCCTGTGGCTGCCTGCGCCTTCATTGCCACACCAGCACTTCTTCTTTTTTATTTATTTTTTTTCTCCGCACTATATAAAATGAGTTGATCTATGACAAATGGAGTCCCTGCCCCAACGAGCTTGGTTTAGTGGGAACATAAATGGGTCAGCGCAAAGCCGGCTAGTGTATTGGGTTACTGGGGGATCCTTTTACCTTTGTCGCACACAGATGTACAACAGGCACAACTTTGCTCTGCAACAGGTGCACACTTTAAGGCAGGGGTGGGCAACTCCACTCCTCACGGGCCACCAACAGGACAGGTTTTCAGGCTATTCCTGCTTCAGCACAGGTGGCTCAATCAGTCTCGGCTTCAGCACAGGTGGCTCAGTCTTTGCCTGAGCTACCTGCTGAAGCGGGGATATCCTGAAAACCTGTCCTGCTGGTGGCCCTTGAGGATTGGCGTTGCACACCCCTGCTTTAAGGTTTGATACATTAGACGTTGTGCACCAGATGAGTGCGGGTACGAGGAAGCCGCTGCGCGCAGAGTTGCTCTCACATCGTGCCCATTGCCTGTAGTAAGGTACACACAGCGTATACGTTTTAAATGTGGATTTTTCATTCTTCTTCACTATCTAATCTTCAAAAGCTGTGTCCATTCCAGGGACGGCCGAGGAAACTGAAGAAGACATGGAAGAAGATATTGTTACCAATGGGTCCTGAGCCGTGGATATAGTTATCACTGAGCTTCAGTTACTCCTTGTATCCGTGCTGGTTCTCATTACAAGATGCTCTGCTTTGCGTTTGCCAATGTAAATGTTTTACTGTATAAAGTCCAATAAAAGTTACTTTTTTTTTTTTTTTTCTATTTAGTTTGACCTTGTTGCTTTTTAAGTCGGGATGGTTTTAGAAAATGTCCAGTCGTTAAATTGCACATGTAACGGGAGACCAGGCCAGTTACACCTTTTTTATATCCGGATCATACATTGAGCAAAACAAGATAATAAAATAAATTGTAGTTTTATTCCCTTCAAATAGGCAAACACACAATGACACACTTAATTGGGACCTGGGATAACAACCTAACTTTCCTTGGTGCAGGGAATCTTTTAAGTATTTTCCCCTGATACCAGTTGCAAAAACAGGATAGAAAATTCCAGGCAGCTTTAGGTGAAACAGCCCTTTCTTGCTGGAAACTTAGAATCTTAAAACTTGGGAGAATCTCAATTTGAGAAACCTCTCGGTTTCATTTATAGAACTCTACAGCCCAATCAAAAGCGTGAGATGTCTCAGTAGCCAATCAGAGCAGGGCTCACTTGGCTGATGTGAAGGAAGAGGGATAGGAGCACTTAATGCTCCTCCGAAGGACTGGCCGTGACTGCTCACCCGTTCCCGTGGCATTTATACTTGCAAGTGACATCACATTGAGCTGTGACATCATAGCCAATTAGTGAGGGTTTAGCTTGGGCATGCTGGATGTGGAAGCAGTGATGTAAGTGTGATGCTAGGAAGCACAGCCACAAGCCTCCACATAAAAGGGTCTCATTTTATTACAGATATACACACACATGGGATTGGAAGGATTATTTTCCTATATGTAACTTTTATAAAGTGCAGTATATAGAAAAATCTAGATAAGTAGCGGTTGAATAAAAAGTAGTGGCACTTGTTACCCCAAGCTTGCTCACACTAGGAGTACTGTACAGAAGGATTAAAACACCAAAACAGTTCAAATATTCCCAGAACCGCCCAATTCAATCCATGAGACGTTTGGACCGTGTTAGATCTCCTCGGCACATGGTATTACCGGGCAAGTAATGCCCAGGGTCGAAACCGATTTGTCCCGAGGGAATTTTTTTACTTTCTATTAATAGCCCCCCCCCCCCCCCCCGTCTACCAATTGAACGTCCCGGAACCCACCTCTACCAATAGTATGCTCGTCAGTGCCACCCGCCGCTTACGCCGTTCCCCAGCCCAGTCTCAATACTCTCCTCAACAAAACAAACGTCGGACCCACCTCCCACCCGCCTCGGGTGCTATGCTGTTTGAGCCGGATATTGAGTAGTATTTTTTTTAAAGCTTTGCCCTGTGCCAAAAATGACTGGTATTACTGGTTATTAGTGCCCGGAAATGTGACCAATCAGAAAGCAGCATTTAAATAATGCCCTCTGGTTTAGACTATAATGTATATTATATCGCACTCAGCCCTCCCTCCCACTCAGCCCCTGTCCCCTCCCTCACACTCAGCCCCTATCCGCTCCCTCACACACACTCAGCCCCTGTCCCCTCCCTCACAGTTCGTCTCCTTGCTCACACTCAGCCCCTTTCCCCTCCCTCACACTCAGCCCCTGTCCCCTCCCTCGCACTCAGCCCCCGTCCCCTCCCTCGCACTCAGCTCCAGTCCCTCACATTCAGCTCCTCTGTCTCCTCTCTCACACTCAGCCCCGACCTCTCCCTCAGCTCCGGTCCTCTCCCTCACACTCAGCCCCTGTCCTCCCCCTCACACTCAGCCCCTGTCCTCACACTCGGCTCCAGTCCCTCACACAGTCCCTGTGCCTTCCCTCACACACAGCCCAGTCTGTCACATTGATACAATGTATCCGCAGTCACTGGACGTCTACATTGTATCAACCAATCAGCTCCGGGCTCCTCGGGTCCAGCACGAGGCTTGGAACGCAGGAGGGCGCCCGCTGCTAATTGGTCACTTTCGTTCCACGCCCCATGTGACGCATGCATTAGACACGTCACCTCGGGCTGTGATTGGCTGGCGCGGGGTAAATAGAGAAATACATCCTGGACTTGCACCGTCAGCATGGAGCTGGGAGACGGGGGGAGACCCGGGAAACCCGGCCTGGAGCCGGAGTGGGGGGAGTACCTGCAGCAAACAGGTGAGAGTCTGATACGGAGTGGGGGGGGTACGTGTCCCTGTATATTGGGAAGGGGTGAGTGGTGCGTGCCCCTGTGTATTAGGAGGGGGTGAGAGGGACGTGGCCCTGTGTATTAGGAGGGGGTGAAGGGGGTGAAGGGTACGTGCCCTGTGTTTTAGGAGGGGGCGAGAGGTACGTGCCCCTGTGTTTTAGGAGGGGGCGACAGGTGTGTGTCCCTGTGTATTAGGAGGGGGCGAGAGGGGCGTGCCCCGTGTATTAGGAGGGGGCGACAGGTGTGTGTCCCTGTGTATTAGGAGGGTCGACGAGGGGCGTGCCCCGTGTATTAGGAGGGGGCGACAGGTGTGTGCCCCTGTGTATTAGGAGGGGGCGAGAGGGGCGTGCCCCGTGTATTAGGAGGGGTGTTGAGAGGGGCGTGCCCCTGTGTTTTATGAAGGGTGTTGAGAGGGGCGTGCCCCTGTGTTTTAGGAGGGGGGCGAGAGGGGCGTGCCCTCCCCCCCCCCCATGAGATGTCTGTATTAGGAGGGTTATGTTTCTGTATTGTGAGGGGGTATGTGTCCCTGATGTCCGTGCCTCTTCCTCCCCAGTGGGCTCTGCTTTCTCCAGTTACGGATGGTACATCCTGTTTGGCTGCATCGTGGTGTATCTGGTGATACAGAAGCTGACGGAGAATGTCACGTGGAGCCGCACAGATCCACGCAGAGTTGTGGCAGGTTTGACGTTTTGCTTTTGTCTTGAGCACCATGCACGCCATAGAGGTGGCACCCAGTGTATTCACACCTTGTATAGTGCAGCAATAATGTCCTCTCCCGTCTCCCCCATGACGTATGTCTCCTGTCCTATCCCTCTTTCCATTCTCCAGGAAAACCACTGACATTTTTTTTTTGTCTGACTCACGGAGACCTGAATGGAAAAGGGGTTGTGTGGTCCCCATGGTTTCTATTAGAGAAACACTCTGACACTCACTGCATCCGGTTGCGTATAAAGCAACGTTACTGCTATGAGTCTGCAGACTTAATCTGACAATTGTATAATCCCTTCACTGTATAATATACACCCTCTCTGCTGGAAGACTTCTCTCTGCATCCACTACTATTTTTATTCCGCTAATGTTCTCTCCAGCTGTTACTTCCCTCCCGCTTCTGCATGTGTCCCAAGGGTCCAGCTTCCTGACCATTGTTATCCCTGTGTCCACAGACCCCTCTGATGTGGTGAAGCGGCAGGAAGCTGTGGCTGCCGCCCGGCTGAGAATGCAGGAGGAGCTCAACTCCCAAGCAGAAAGATACAAAGAAAAGCAGAAGCAGGTAATGGCGCCGGTTCTGCTCTCCTTCCCATGATTGGCTCACCGCTGCAGGAGTAACCTGCAAACTGCTCGCCTTTCTGTCTGTTTAAACCCTATGTTGCCAGAGGGGTCCGCAACGCATGGCGAAGGGTTAAGGGACATTCTCCTCCTTGACTTCCTTTTAGCCCAGGGGTGGCCAACTCCAGTCCTCGAGGGCCATCAACAGGTCAGGCTTTCTGGTTATCCCTGCTTCAGCACAGGTGGCTCCATCAGAGGCTGTCTTTGACTGAGCCTCTGATGGAGCTACCTGTGGAGATCTGTTGACCCCCCCTGTATTATCCCCTTCACTGCAAACATTACATGGCCTTAACTAAGCAGTAATGGGGACTCATCATGTGACGCGCTGCAGTGATTCCCGGAGGTGTAGACACGGCGAGCTGTGGCCCACCTGTGCGGTAGGTAATGGTCACATTCCAGCGCTTCTTTTCCGGACCCCTCAAATCTGACACTCTCTCCTGGTAGGCGTTGGGCTGATCTGCATCAGGACAAATTAGGATAATGACCATCATTAGGGGGTTGTGTAATAAAGTGCGACTGTGTCACAGATGCCTGATGTTCAAAGCCATGTGGTATGCCCCGATCGGCACTATCGCCGATGATTTAATAAATCCTTGCCCCGAGCCCCAACATGTAAGGTTGCAAAGTAAATAATAGTTTGAAAGGAATTGGACACCTTGCCTCTGAGGTAAGTTATTAAGGGGCTAACGTTAGGGGTTTCAGGATGGGTTAAGCCTTTTAGGGTACGGCTGAGTTAAGATTATGGTTTTAGAGTAAGGGCTCCGATTTATGTATTTATTATTTTTGGGGTGATGGGGTTAAGGTTTCGCTTTTTAGGGCGAGAGTTTAAGGCTATGGATTTTACGGTAAGGGTTTAATGTTTTTGGGGTGAAGATTAGCGTTTGCATTAGGGGTTAGGATAAGGGCTTAACTGGGTAGGGTAAGGACTTGACGCTTTTGTGGTAAGGTTAGGGGAATGCCTCTTGGGCGCACTGCCCATGTCTTCTTAGACCAAGGTTCGAATGCATTTTGGGCTTTAACACACAGCCAGTGTTTGCTGAAGGACGGTGTGTGCCATGCACTCCCCCTGGTAACACAGCAGATGCCTTGCGGGTGAGGGGCTGGGAGGGTTCGGCATAGCACTAGTCATGTTGGTCGTGCAGAAACCTGGCACGTCCGCCTAAAACACATTTTGGCAGCCGAGTCCTGGCTGCTTCCTCCCCGCTCTGGACAAGCCGGAGCAATGGGAATATACAGCCCTGGTGTGTGCCAGACATAATACATCATACGTGACTGGGCGCAGCGTCGCCGTGATGTACGTACTCGCTGTATGCCCGTGCGATGGCATGCACGGAGGGTGCTGATACAGAGGCTGGTCACCGTTACAACAGGTTTCAGCATACACGGGAGTGAAACATTGAATATGCTGCCCCTCGTAGTATGTCCGCCGATGCACAAGGACCGCAGGAAGGATTGTATCCGGGATACGGGGGGGGCGCGGTGATGGCGCGTTTCATGGGAGGATGGACCAATGTTTTCCAATATCCAGAAGGTGGTGTTTTTCCCCCTTTTGGAAACCAATGATCAGTGCAAAGTGGCAAATAAAGAAGTTCTCATTCTGGCCATTGGGACAGGAGAGGGCATGCAAGGTTCACCTCTTACCACCACATGAACCTGAGTAGCAGCACAGTCACTGTGTGGGCAGGTTGGTGCGTCTCTTGATATATTGGCTGGGAGTCAACAAAGAATCAGTGATCTCTGCCATGGACAAGACATATGGAGGGGGGGGGGTAGTTCCATTTGGCCCCTAGGCCATTATTAACTAAAGGATGTGAAGTTTTAGCGCAGGGGTGGCCTACTCCAGCCCTCAAGGGCCACTGGAGTTGCCCACCCCTGCACTAAAGCTTAGCACTCTTTAGTGAATAAGGGCCCGCGTGTCCGTCTCTGGCTGGCGTCACCGAGCCTCATCTGTCTGACTCGTTTCTTTCTCAGCTGGAAGAGGAGAAAAGGCGGAATAAGATTGAGAGCTGGGAGAGTATGAAGGAAGGGAAGAGTTACAAAGTGTCGTCCCGTCTGAGTCAGGTGAGGGGGATTCCTGCCATGCCTACATTCCACCAGATACAAACAGGGGGATCCTGCATCATTAGGCCATGACATGTATACATTCATTTATTTATAACATGTGTTACATGGAAGTAATACACTGAGCGTTACCGGTATGTCCTGGGCACAGTTATGATGACAAATAATACATGGTTACAAATACATAGTTACATTGTTCATGCAGCCACCTCTGGGGTGGAATGACAACTTGGATATTATTATTATTCCCAAATCACTGGGGTGTGTGCATGTCGCAGAATTGATCTTAGAACACAGAAGTAGTCAGGTACCATCTTGTGCAGCACAGGCCGACAGCGCCACTGATCGTCTATATATATATATACATTGTCTGTGTCCTTTCCTCAGCCGCAGAGCCCCTCTCCCAGCACCTCCGCATCACCCGCCCCAAAGCCCAAACCAGAGCGGAGACCCCTGCGAGGAAGCGGTGAGTGTGGGACAGAACTGTAGGGCAGCTGGAATCGGGACACGGACGCGGTTTGTATTCAGTCCCAGTAATCTAAGGCAGCGGTGCGCAAAGTGGGGGGCGTCCCCTCGGGGGGGGGGGGGGGGGGCGGTTGCCGGGGGATCGCGTGAGGCCTCTACAACAGTCACATGACCCTGGAGCGTCATTTGACGCAGCTACCAGGTAGGAGGGGGGGTTCGTTCTCCGGAGCAGGCAGATGGGGGCGCAGCAGTAAAAGTTTGCGCTCCCCTGATCTAAGGTCTGTTTAACTAGAGCCTTCACCTGACGTGTGTCCACTCCTGCAGTCGATCCTGAAACATTAATGCATTTAGTGTGCAGATTACAGCTGTGTCGTGGGTTGTGTTAGGCCGTGATTATACCAAAAATCGCGCAGCTTCAAAACAACACAATAAAATGCAATGAAAGCGCACATACCAATCGCCTTGGTAGCGCCGCGACGTGCTGCAAAGCTTCTGTCTCATGAAGAGATTTGAGATTTTGTTTTTCACAGGCGACGGCCGCATCACGTGACTTGCACGGCCAATCGTAGTGCATTATATATTATTTGATTGATCTGGCCAGGTCTCCCTGCAGTAGCGCTACCAATCGCTTCTGCATG
Organism: Ascaphus truei; assembly: GCA_036426205.1. Classification (NCBI taxonomy): domain Eukaryota; kingdom Metazoa; phylum Chordata; class Amphibia; order Anura; family Ascaphidae; genus Ascaphus; species Ascaphus truei. The sequence goes on along the minus strand of WSYH01000476.1, from coordinate 112,339 downwards.
TGCACGTGTAGCGCTGCTCGCTCTGCAGTTTCTGGTATAATTGAGGCCTTATTCTGTTGTACTGCTGCTTCTGCAAGTGGTAACAAGGTAGCATGGAGATACTGAATATCCTTATACAACGTAGCATTCAGATGGAGGCAGGGTCAGTCTGCTGCTTTCTAACCTCCATATGTTTGAGATCTAAGTGCAGAGGGATTCAGGAGCCATGTTACATTCACCAGGGAGGTTAGACAGGGCAACTATTCTATCTGCTGCTCTGTACCCCACTGTATGATTACACACACACACACACTAAAGGCATTATGTATACAATGCTCTGTACAGAACATGCTATATACTACTCACCTTTAAAGCAGCAGTCAAAGCTGACAGTCCCATTTCTTTCCCCCCCCTCTCCCCTCCCTTTTAATATATGCCTCAATACAATCCACACAATAAGTAATTGGCTAAGTTGCCGATTGATCCGATCTCCTGTGATTGATCAAAGATTCGGCTCGGGGGTTCACTAAATGGCCGTCGGTGCAGCAGAAGAGGACCAAAGATGCAAAGTTCTGTAGGGAAGATCATGTGACCAGGCAGTCACTAGATACAATTGGTGCACTGCTGGAGAGAGCGGGCAGGGCTAAAAAAGGGTGTTTCAGAAGAGAAAGGGGATGTGACTTTGTAAATGGTTGCTATAGAAGCACCAAAAATGCTTGTTACATTAAAATGTCAGAGTTGTTTTTCTCAAAGTAAAATATCTATTATGGTTTTGAAGCAAAAGGTGGCACTGTGTGCTCATTTGCATGTCACTTCCCAGAATCCCTTGCTGCAGTGGAAGCACTGTATGCTGGGTGATACTGGTGAAAGGCAGGGCTGCAAACCTGTCTAAGACATGCAGATGAGCATACAGTAATATTTGTGTGTGTGTGTGTGTGTGTGTACACACACGTAGGATATTGCTTGGTCTGCTGCTTTAAGCACACATGTCCAGGTTTGCACTGCGTGCTGCGGCCCACTCATACACTAGTTACAATGTGTATTTTTCAGTTAACCCCTAAATATCCAGCCTGATTGAGCGAGTGCAAAGGAGGAGAGCCCCTTACTCTGCGTTTTCTTGCCCCGCAGGTTACAACGCTCTGACTGGTGATGGTGGGGGAACATGCGCCTGGAGGCCGGGTCAGAGGGGCCCCTCCTCGGGGGGATGAGGTTAAGCCCCTTGCTGGTATTTTCTTTTGAGATACCAGCAAGGTCCCGGAGCTGCGCCGCCTGCACACGGCGCCTGATCCAGTGGCGCTCCCATCAGCACTCGTGGAAATGTCCTTCGGAGCCGAGCTGTGACACCTGCTTCCTGCTCAGCACCAGTGGCTGCGTCTCTCAGAAGGAGGCGACATCGGCGTTCCCTGCCCTGAGAGTGCAGAGCTCTCTGCTTCCACCAGGGGTGCTCAACTCCAGTCCTTATCCTGACCTAGTGGGGGGGTTGTTTTTATCACCAGCTTCAGCACAGGTGGGTCAATCGGTCCCTGCTTCAACACAGGTGGTGCAGTCTTTGAGGATCTGATTGAGGCAGGGATATCCTGAACTTGGGGAGGGGAAGCTTGAGGACTGGAGTTCAGCACCCCTGGGTTACATGACACGTGGCTTCCTTTTTGTGGCTCAACCGATGATGCTGTGGGTGTTTGTCACTGCGATTGGACGCTCTGAATGATGTCGTCCTTACAAATGGCGCTGCAGCCAATGAGGATGGCTGATACTGTGCGGCGGATCGCGCTCTGTCTTGTTTTTTGTCTGCTGCTTAAATAGATGCTTTTGCTCCAACAGCTCTGTGTTTGTGATGTGGTTCCTGCCGTGGAGGAGGTAATTAAGAGTGTAATTATTGGGCTACCCTCCTACGTTCCCCCTCCAGGATGTGCTGTGAGGTCTTACCAATCCAGCAGTGCAGGTTTTGAAATTCCTGTCCCCCTACAAAAGTTGTTTTTGGTGGAGAATACAGATGCTTCATTAACGGTAAAAGTGCTTCCCGTTAATCTACATCATCCCCGGCTGCAGAGTATTCCGCTCTTCGCTGCAGCGGGGAGATAGGTTTCTGTATTTTCTTTAGCAGGTTGCGTACTGCCTGAAGTGTATGATGAGGCTGGGAAGGGAAGCGGGAAGTTATTGTTGTATTATACAGTGTGGCAGTACTGGCGCAGGGCCTGTCCCGTATCCTAGCACAGCTCTGCCCCGAGCTCCTGTCCCACGTCCTGGCACAGCTCTACCCCGAGCTCCCATCCAGCATCTTGGCACGGCTCTGCCCTGAACTCCTGTCCCGCATCCTGGCACGACCCAAACTCGTGTCCTGGCACAGCGCTGAGCTCCTGTCCCATGTCCTGGCACGGCTCTGCTCCGAGCTCCTGTCCTGCATCCTAGCACAGCTCTGCCCTGAGCCCACGTCCTGGTACGGCTCTGCCCTGAACTTCTGCCCGCATCCTAGCACAGCGTGGCCCGAATGCCCATCCCACACCATGGCACGACCCAAACTCGCGACCTGGCACGGCCCTGAGCTCCCGTCCCGTGTCCTGGCAGAGCTGTCGCAGTGCTGGTTATTTTTTAAGAATAGGTATTGTGGTCAAATAATCAAGTGTGGCATAGAGATTCATTAATGCATCCAACAAATGTCCAGATAATCGTGTGGTGTTCAAATCCAATAATCCAACTGATATAAAGAGAGAGGGGTGTGTGCCTAGTGGTATCCACTTGATAACCACAAATAATGACACACAAATATACACCCAATCCTTAATTGATATAAACACAGCAATGTCCAGTATAAACAGGAAAGATTACATGGCGCTTTTGCCCACACCCACTACATCCACGCCGTGCAGTTTGTCGAAAGTAGAAATCCACAGTTGAGTGTGCGGAACAGTGCACAACCAAACGACTTTCAATATTGAGAAAGGATTTTAAAAAAAATCCATGGCAAACTCCGCAATTGACAGATCAGTAGTTTAATAGCAAGCTTCCCAATACAAGGACTACATGAACGCACCTACGCGTTTGCTTCGGCATGAAATGCGTAGGTGCGTTCATGTAGTCCTTGTATTGGGAAGCTCGCTATTAAACTACTGATGGAGTTTGGCATGGATTTTTTTTAATCCTTTCTCAATATTGAAAGTCGCTTGGTTGTGCACTGTTCCGCACATTCAACTCTGCTTATTTTTTAGCCTGTGTTTTCTCTGGGCAATGGAAGGGATCGCCCCTCCTTGCTTCCAGCGTCGTTCGAACAGTTTGGTCACAGTGCGGCCATACAGTGAAGGTCAGAATACCTCCCTGGACCTGGTTAAACACTTACATTATTAGGAAGCCTCTCTGAGACCTTTACTTTCCCCCTCTCCATATGTATTATGATGGGAAGTCCATTCCTGGCGTGGGAGAAACATTCTGCTCCAGTCAAATGAATGGGAGTAAAACCTTCTCCAGCAGAGGGGAGCCGTTTCAGATACCGTTGTTAAATGGGGCATGTACATTTTATTGGAATGCTTCTGTCTGTTCTTCCCCCCATCGCAGTGTGTATGAGGCCATTAAACAAGTGCCAGTCCTTAATGAGTGTCGGAAAGTAACCCAACCCCTGCAGTGCACCATGAGTTGAACATGTAAATGAACTTTTTCACCTTTCTGAGCAGCAGCAGCCCAGGCCAGAGAGACAAGAAGGACAGAGATCTGCAGCTTTACCCGTTTGGTTTTTTTTTACCTAGAAGATGCAGATCTCTGATAAAATGACCCCTGCGTGTTGGGAATATTACGCCCAAGTAATCCCTGGGTGACCGTGTGCGACCAATCTTAACGAATACAGCCTTAAACTAGCACTAATAGCTGGAGAATCCCAAGGGCAGTGTCAGGGAAACTGTACGTTCAATAAAGCAACCACATGAAAGGTCATTTTGTTGCATCCATTACTGCTGGGGAGCGCTATGTACGTGAATGGTGTTATATAAGCAATGATAGCTATAACCTGTAACAAGTATGTGTTTGCAATGTGAAGGGATTGGGGCACACACTCAGTACCGACCAGACTGCTGGAGAGGCTGCTGCTATCAGAATACATATAAGGTACTGTACAAAAATAAAGGGATGGGTACACCAAAAATATGCAAATTTCTCTATTATTAGCCAATATTTTATTTATTTTTTATTTATATACCCCCCATATCCCCCAACAGGGCACTCTCCAGTGATAAAACATACGTATATAGGGTGCGTACCGTCCGAAGATTAAGTATAAAGCGAAAGAGGACAAGCACGCCAAAGCTGCAAAAATGGTGACGTTTAATACTCAACGTTTTGGCTCTTTAAAGAATCGGTGGGGGGGCGAAGAAAGTGTGTGTGTGTCGGGTTCATAAGTTTAATTTGATCGAGTATTAATGCATTTCATTGCCATGTAGGTTTTCAATAGAGACGAGCCCACATGTGCACATGTGCACATGTGCATTCCCTGTGGAGTCTGGAAAATAAGTTGTAACGATATCACACGTGCTGCTACATGAGCGAGTTACCCAGAAATATCCCACGTAGCACCGTTTTAGCGCCCACAGCGCACTAAACAAAGACTTTTTTATTCCTTTGTTCCCTGAAAGCTCCTGTTATCCTGTAGTGTCACCACAAGGGGGACTCCTCGCTCACACATTCACAGGGAGATAATTCCTTATGCTCATTCCTTTCCACTGGTAATATCTTATTATAGCCAAGAAAGAAGAAAAGAAAAAAAAACCCTACAGGCAGTGCTCGGTTATCCAACGGAATCCGCTCTGGAAGCAGCATTGGATAGTGAAACCGCTGTAAAGTGAGTCCCATGTTAATCAGTGGCGGTGAGCGTTGGATAACGCATTCTGGCGTCGAAAAACAGCCTATAGGGTCGCATTGTAAAGCGTTGGATATGCCATTCGTTGTAACGTGAAACGTTGGATAATGAGGACTACCTGTACTAGCATTGTTGCCCGCAAGGTTAACATAAAATAACAAACCAATGTCTCATTTCCCAGGAAGCCGAATGACGGACAGTGTCAATTTGCCTTTTTATTAACAAATGCAGCGGCCATAATTCTCCATCACTCAGCAGTTTTAGGGTTTAAATGTCCCGGTGGGAAAGTGGCAGAGATTAATGGCCCCGGTTCTGCACGCTAACGGGTTTCTATTATTCTATTATGAAATGTTGGCAGCCTAAAGGTTTGGTTTAATCTACAAAGGTGTGTTTAAAAAATAAAATAAAAAAGTTGGTGGGCGATTTATCAATGTCATTTGGATGTTGGTTTGACTGGGAAGATGGAGAAAAAACATCCACAATTCATCTGTGTGCTCATTTGCATGCCATTTCCCAGAATCCCTGGCTGCAGTGGAAGCACTGTATGCTAGCTAGGGGATAATGGTGAAAAGCAGGGGGTTGCAGACTGGGTCTGAGACATGAATGTGCTCACAAGTGATTTTTTAATTTGCTTAATAATTTGTCAAGACTACACAATATGGGCCTAAGTGGTGCTATTCGACAAGACCCTTTCTTGCAACAGAACACACCTGACCCATTGTAGTCGACAGGTTTGCAGGTGTCTTATGGAATAACTTACTAAATATTGGCTATATCTGAATTGATCCAATCTGAAACTGCTTATCAAGTGATCTTGTCACCTCTTTTCTTCCAGCGGAGCCTATCTCTCGTATCACTCTAACCCCCATTATTCAAGCTTCAAATAACAGGACCTGCTATATACAGACCTTACCTGTGCGTATGTGTGTATGTATGTGTGTGTGTATATATATATATTGTATATATATAATCGCGTTTTAAGTTATGGTGGTGAAAAAGGCAACAAGAAACCTCCACCGAATTGCATATAGCAAATAAAAAGATCACTTGCGAGCACATTCACATGTCTTAGGCAGGTCTGCAACCCGTCTTTCACCATTATCACCAGCATACAATGGTTTGTCAGGCAAAAGGTGACACGTTGTGCAGTGCCGTCTTAACGCAGGGGCACGCTGGGCAGTTGCCCGGGGCCCCACCAGCATAGGGGCCCCACGCTCATCTATGCACAGACCAAAATTTAACACTCATTTTCCGATCACCCGCCTCAACATTCAAATCTCCCGCTAACTCGGTAGAAGGAGAAAAATGACGACTTGTAGCAGAGAGTTGGCGGGGCCCAGCGCACTGCTTTGCCCGGGGGCCTGTAACGCTGTTAAGACGGCCCTGATGGTGTGCTCATTTGCATGTTATTTCCCAGAATCCCTTGCTGCAGTGGGAGCACTGTATGCTAGGTGATAATGTTTGAAAGGCGGGGGTGCAGACGCATGGGCGTCCGCAGGAGGGGATTGTAGCCAAATCCCCTTTAGTTGTCTGTTCTCCTCCCAATTACACAAGGAAAGGTATTGGTTGTGGGCAATCGATGACATGCTTTAGCAGCGCTGCCCGCCATACTTTGCGCATTGTTTGCTATTTAGTCCGTGGTTTTTCTGAGGTCTGCGTTATAGCGTCGCTGTAATAACGATAACTTTGTTACCGCTGCAGTGTTATTTCTACTTGATTGCAAAAATAACACGGACATCGTAAAGTCAAATAAGTGTATTTACTTAAATCCTGCCCAGCAGAGTGGCATCCCTCGTGTGGAGGAGAGGCTTAATCTGCTGGATAATAATCAGATGTTAAACTTTAGCCTGAAGCATTGTTTCTTTTCCTTTATTGTTATGGGGAATTAAAAATAACCTTTCAAACAGTGAAAGTGTTGCTGGTTACTCAAGGTAATGTTACAGGCCGGGGGCCGCTGTGCGGTTATACAGGGCTCTGTGCTGCCTCGTGAAAGGTTTTGTATTTTGGACTTCACCAGCGGTTTAATAACCGTGATGGTTATATTAGATTAAACAAAGTTATTTGACACCTTAACATTTCTGACAAGTGTAAGTCTCTTAAGATTATCACTTTTGTCCTAGGTTTTTTCCTTTTGCAGACTCCAATTGTCTATTAAAATATTAAACCGTCTATTTCAGGGTTGGGCCACCAACAGGGCAGGTTTTTAGGATATCCATGCTTCAGCACAGATGGCCCTGTTAACCACTGATTAATATTCCTGCTTCAGCACAGGCAGATCTTTAGAACCTGACCTGTTGGTGGCCCTTGATGACTGGAGTTGGCTACGCATGGTCTATCTTGTGCCATGTTACTGTACCTTACAAACTTGCATATTCCACAAAAGACAGGGGTGCCCAATGCTACATCCAATTGACAAAACATATAAAGTATAAAGTTTTAAATACTTCAATAATAATAATATTGACTTGGTTATTTAGTTAAACCCTTTGGCCAAAGCATCATAAGCCTGCATACCACGCCAAGGTATAACCAACATTAATGCAGGTCCTACACTACACGGTGACCCCTTCCCGTTACCTCTGTATGAGGGGAAAGAACCGGAGTAGGTCCTGTTCTTTGCAGCAAAGTGAAAAGACCTCCCAAGTTAAAAAAGGTGAGGAGGGGTGAGCTCCTGGGGGAGGTGCCACCTACCGCCATACAACTGTTACCAGTTAAACGTTGTGTGTTAAACTTTAATATTACACACACAACATGCACATCCAATCAGGCTGCAAACGGGCCCTCGGGCAATGTGCTTTTCCTGTAAAATAGATCGTTCCTTACGCTGTGAAGCAGTCTTCCCAATGCAGGGAGATGAAGGGGAAGTGGGGCTTCACATGGTATTGAACGGGGGGCCCTACGTTCCTGTCCGGACAGGAATTCGGCTCCTGCAACCATTAAGCAGCAGCCCTTTACCCTCTACAGGAGCACATTCCCCCCCCCCACCACCCGCATGAGAAGACAGCCGCATAACACCTAAACTGGTTCTCAGATTGTTTTCCGGAGAAGTTTCACTGTCGGGTCAGAATGCCTCGGGCGACCATTACACAGAAGAATGTACGGGAGTTAAAATGCAGTGTATAGAAATGGCCGCACAGGAAACACAGGTCTTTCAGCTAATTAAAAAAAAATATATATATATATACATACATACATACAGTGTTCGACAAACCTATACATTTGCTCGCCCCGGGCGAGTGGATTTAACCCCCGTGCGAGTAAATATTGGCCCAAGCAGCACACGTTTGGTACTAGGTGGCGAGTAGATTTTTTGGTGATTTGTCAACCACTGTATATATATATATATATATTACGCCCAAAGTAAATGATCCAGATTTGCCATGTAGTCCTCATGCTCCCGAGTGTACACAGCGCACTAGAACGTGTGGTTCTAATGCACTGTAGTCTATTAATGGCTATTGGAATCAGGCCTCTGTGGGATGCACGCATTGGGGCATCAAATGTAATTACATTTCTAGGGTCTCATTTCATGACCCTGTAAGGCAGGGGTGCTCAACTCCTCAACCCTCCCCCCCCCCCTAACAGGTCAGGTTTTCAGGATCAATCAGAGCCTCTGAGCCACCTGTGCTGAAGCTGGGACTGATTGAGCCACTAGTTCTGAAGGAGGGATCCCCTGAGAACCAGACCTGTTGGTGGGGGGGGGGGGGGGGGGGAGTTTGGGACTGGATTTGAGCACCCCTGCTATTTGGTACCAATCTCCTGTCTTTGGACATGTCTCGTTAACATTTGTAAAGTTATGCATTGAAAAGGTTAAGTGCAGTTTTTACAAGTGACTAATGCACCAGCACTATAGTGATGTTTTTATGTGGTCCAATTGGATCTATCGGCTTATCAGGCGGCCCATGGCACCATGGCGCCAGTGGGCACTCCCGTCATTCAGGACACCTTCATAGTCTGTAATCTTCCGATGTCCAATGCATTGATGGTTATTTATTGGGAATGTACAAATATGCCATAAAATAAACACACTGACCTAGTTCTCCCTTCAGTGTCCCCATCCAGTAACAGATTTAAAAGGAAGTGAGCCAAGTTCCTTCATACAGCACCCAAAGAGCTGTTAGAAATAAAATCCTCTACTCCTTAACCTAGACGCCTGGGATACATCACTGAGCTTAGAGAGAGACTTACCCCAACATGTACCTTTCAGCAAAAAGCTGCAATTCCAGCAACCCATTCCTGCTTTGGGAAAACAAAAGGTATTAACATAACCAGTGTTCGACAAACCTATACATTTGCTCGCCCCAGGCGAGTGGATTTAACCCCCGGGCGAGTAAATATTGGCCCAAGCAGCACACGTTTGGTACTAGGGGGCGAGTAGATTTTTTTGTGTGGCGAGTAGATTTTTTGGTGATTTGTCAACCACTGAACATAACAAATATGCTCCATGAAGTCGTTTATTCCATGTTCATTTTTCAAGAGCTGAGACAATCTTAAGTGGTCAATTTTACCAGTGAGATGCTTAGTGGGGTGGGGGGGAGAGAAATGCTTTGGACTCTCTCTTTTTAGATGTCCGCTTTGAGGAGGCCATCTGGCACCAACCTGTGTAACAGTATAAGGAAGCGATATCGGTATGATCGAACCTCTGCAGGGCTGGGCGCCTGGCTAAGAAACTGCCCAAATCTTAGCTTGGAGGACATACTGAATCAATTCAAGGATTCAGTTAAGCTTATTCCCGTGATAGTCTACCAAGAGATGCACTATTAAACCCGTTCAAACGATGCACCTACGTTCAGCACAAAGCAGAACCTGGCACCAGGCCAGACACTAAATGCTTAAAATGTGCAGTTGTTGGAGCTGATTTATTCCATGGTTTGTGGGATGGTGTAAAAATCCAAGGTTTCTGGACTCTGTCCCAAAAATACTGGAAGGCAGGGGTGGGCAGCTCCAGTCATCAAGGGCCACCACCAGGTCAGGTGTTAAGAATATCCCTGCTTCAGCACTGGTGGTGCAGTTTTTGACTGCGTCAACTGTGCTGAAGCTGGGATTTCCTTAAAATCTGACCTGTTTCCTACCCTTGAGGGCTGGGGTTGCCTGCCCTTGCTGTAAGCTGTCGTTAAGCCTGACTGTTTCATTGACTTCAGAATATGCTTTCTTTAATATGCTGCACCAAGATTTTCCGGGGGGGGAGGGGGGCGCGTGGCAGTTGCTGGGGCCCCACACTCTTCCCCCAAGGCATTTGCCTGGGGATCGCGCGAGGCCTCTGCAACTTCCCTTTGTTGACGTGTCACCATGGCAACAGTGTCAAATGAATCCGCGGGGTCACGTTGCCATGACAACGTGACGTCACATGACCCCGCTGCATCACTTGACGCCGGAGACTAGGTAAGGAGGGGGGGGGGGGCGGAGAGCAGGCAGGGGGCGCAGGGAGAAAAGTTTGTGCACCCCTGTATCTAAACGACCATGCTATAGATATGAAAATGACGAGCTTGCACAGAGAGGAGCTATGGTCGTGGGGAATAGATACACAAAACTCCCCCTACAATTGAATTGTGTAAAGAGGACATGTTTTACCTATCGGTAATGGATAGAAGCTATATAGATTAAAGAGTAGGCAAAGTTCTGAAAGATTGGCACTCTGACACCAGATATCAAACCATTGATTTATAACCACTTTCAATACACATCTTGCTTTTCTGCCAGAATTCTTGGATACGATCCACCGGCTAAGCCGTAAATCACAAAGCTTAGCCTGCAAGAAACACACGTTGGCGCAATTAGCAGATGGCAATTACTGTTCTTCAGACACGCAAATCTAATTTCAAACAAATGTACAATTTTGTGACGTACATAAATCCTTCATCGGGGATATCCTTTTTGTTCTATTGCTAAACAAGTCAAGAAAACAACGTCAATGTTTGACAGGTTGTAAATACTGATTAAAAGGCATTAATGACAAGTAGACTTGAGTAGTTTGACAATTTTATATTGGTACAAAACTATTTCTATCAACAATCAAGTACATATATGGATACATACATATACACACGCACGCACATACACATATACACGCATACGCGCACACATATATACACACACGCGCGTGCACACATATATACACACACGCGTGCACACATACACATATGCACACACATATATACACATACACGCGCGCACATGCACACATATACACATACACACATTTAACTGTTATAATTGGATAAGAGACTAAGAACAAGCAATCCTTGTAATGTTATTGTGCTGTGTAAATACAAGACCTCTATGCCTGTTTGTAAAAACGAAATATGTTCCCGTGAAAGTTTCTCAAAATAAAGTGTATGAAGAATTTAGTTTTGTGGAGCGATGACAATGTCACTTTTCCTGTGGGCTCCTCCTTATGCGCTTCTTTTTATTTTGTTTATATATAAAGTATATTTATATAAATTATACGCTGTCGTGCAATCATTGCTTGCTCTTGCGCAGATCCCCAATATACTGCAGTGTTGCAGAAACATACAGTTGACGCAACAACTGCAAGGGCATACCGCAACTGCAAGGGCGTACCGCAACTGCAAGGGCGTACCGCGACTGCAAGGGCGTACCGCGACTGCAAGGGCATACCGCAACTGCAAGGGCATACCGCAACTGCAAGGGCATACCGCAACTGCAAGGGCATACCAATTAAACCTGGAAATAGAAACTAGTTGTCCAAAAGAATACAAGGTGTATTCTTCACGTGGTTTTTAAGCATACCTGCTACTTCTTGCATTGGGTTTGAAGGTTGGGTGGATATTCACTTTTACATGATACAACTGAGCAATGATCCTTTCTCATCTTGTGCTCCTTGTCACTCCAGGACCTGGTCCAGCTCCATCTCTGGGAGGGTTGAATTCTTCTCCAGCGAGGGTTCTGACACCTCCATCCCGATCCCGATCGTGCCACTGCAAGGCGTGGACGACGCGTACCCACCCCAGAAAAAGTCTTTTATGATGCTAAAGTACATGCACGATCACTACTTGGACCAGTACGAGTGGTTCATGAGAGCGGACGATGATGTGTACATTAAGGGGGAGCGGCTGGAGAGCTTCCTGCGGAACCTCAACAGCAGCGAACCCCTCTTCCTGGGACAGACCGGCCTGGGCACCACCGAGGAGATGGGCAAACTGGCGCTGGAGCCAGGCGAGAACTTCTGCATGGGCGGGCCTGGGGTGATCATGAGCCGAGAAGTCCTGCGCAGGGTGGTACCCCACATCGGGGAATGCCTGCGGGAGATGTTCACCACCCACGAGGACGTGGAGATCGGCCGGTGTGTCAGGAGGTTCGCCGGGGTGCAGTGTGTCTGGTCCTATGAGGTAAGAAAACGTATTGGCTCAGCACATGGGTTACCTTCTCTGCCTGGCACACGTGGAACACAGATCCTGGGGTGTGAGGGCGACGGAGACATTGTAGCAAATTGCTTGGCTCTATAACATTGACGGGTCTAAAGCAGGGGTGGTCATCTCTAGTCCTCAAGGGCCACCAACAGGTCAGGGTTAAAGGATATCCCTGCTTCAGCATAGGTGGGTTAATCAGTGGCTCGGTCAAAAACCCTACAAATTCAGTCAACGACTGCGCTTCTGAGCCGCCTGAGCTGAAGCAGGGATATCCTGAAAAGCTGTCCTGTTGGTGGCCCTTGAGGACTGGAGTTGGCCGCTCCTGGTCCAAAGGAACAATCCCTATATTTATACTGTAAGTTCTTTAGCATGCAGAGATGTGTGCCTGTGTGTGCCTGTGTGTGCCTGTGTGTGTGTGTGTGTGTGTGTGTGTGTCTGTGTCTCTAATATGTGTTACGCATGCATATATTCTGTACGGAGTGTGATGTTCTGCAACATAGCCATTGATCCCCATGAATTATCAATGAGCCGCGACCTCGGTTGAGTTTTTTGCGATCTGGTGATCTCCATGCATTTACAAAAAAAGACAGTTCTGCTTTCTCCACTCCCCTCCAATACCCCCAACCCACACCCCCTCCAATACCCCCAACCCACACCCCCTCCAATACCCCCAACTTTGATAGCTCCCTTCAGATCATCCACAAACCGTACATCCCATGCTAACTAAAACCTGAACCAGGAACAGGTTCACCTTCACTTCAGTTTGGTATGTTTCATGTCGAGTAATAAAATGCTTGGCTTGAGGAAGTGGCGTGAGCAATCTTATTTTCACTCCACCTATGAGATAAAAGCCTTTTCCTTCTGCCCTTTAAAAACCACCTGAGGGAACTTGGGCTGTATCATGTGCGTCACGATGTCTCCCCCTTATACCTCCATAGAGGTGCTGACACTCTACTTCTGTCGCTGGATAAGCTCTGGGTATTTACAACGGGCCCCAAGAACTACTAGAACGTGCTTAAAGCTCCATTGTAGCCTCTGGCTGCTGGGTGTGTGTGTCTGAATTATGTGACTTATTTTAGATTTTCTGATTTTTAAATGTGGGCACGAAGCATCTAATCTCGTTCCTCTATTCTCTCCATGTTGTGCTTCGTTGAGCAGATGCCTCCGGAGTGCTACAGCAAGACCATACCAAATCTTTATTAAAGAGCGTGCCTGAGACTGATATTTAACCACTTCATGTGGTTGGGTCTTCTCTTGGGAAGGGGGGGGGGGGGGGTTGTTATCGTTTTATATTTGTAAGAAGGGCCCTGTCTGGGGGCAGGTAGAGATCACAACCAATTCATGTAGGACAGGGATGGACAACTCTGGGTCCTCAAGGGCCACGGTCAGGTTCTCAGCATATCCTTGCTTCAGCGCAGGTGGCTGTCAACGACTGCACCACCTGAGCTGAAGCAGGAATATCCTGAAAAGCTGACCTGTTGGTGGCCCTTGAGGACCGGACTTGCCCGCCCCCCCTGATATAGCAGGAACACAAATGGAGCACCCCTCTGCAGCAGAGGTGTCTGGGTATACATGTGGGAAGGTGGGGGGAGCCTGAACAGAAATGTCTTGAGACCACCAGGGTTGGAACTGAGGTTTTTAGTTACATTTCCCCCCCCCCCCATCCCTGCTGGGGGTTATTAGTCATTCTGCACACAGCTTCTGACTTCAAAGTTGCACAAAGAATGTGTGATGTGTTACCCATCAATCTTCCGTGCAGCCTGTGCACCGATTCCCATTGCATGTTGTCAGATAGATTTAACCTATATCCAGAGGGCAGCTTTGTGTCAGTCTGCTGCAACACACATTAACAACACAGCGGCGGCCCTTAGTAATGGAATTGTAACACATTCTTCCATGCATTCTTTGCAAGATCCTTAAGTAAGGCGCGGGGAAGAAATATATCTCCAAAGTCGGCACTTAATGTATTACATTTTTTTTTAAACTTTTTTTAGATCCACGTTATGTAGTGAACTCCCAACAAACACACCCTTGTATAAAAGGCCGTCCACCATTGGTGTGACCCTTGGATAAAAGGCCGTCCGCCATTGGTGTGACCCTTGGATAAAAGGCCTTCCGCCATTGGTGTGACCCTTGGATAAAAGCCGTCGCCATTGGTGTGACCCTTGGATAAAATGCCGTCGCCATTGGTGTGACCCTTGGATAAAAGGCCGTCGCCATTGGTGTGACCCTTGGATAAAAGGCCTCCGCCATTGGTGTGACCCTTGGATAAAAGGCCGTCGCCATTGGTGTGACCCTTGGATAAAAGGCCTCCGCCATTGTTGTGACCCTTGGATAAAAGGCCTCCGCCATTGGTGTGACCCTTGTATAAAAGGCCGTCCACCATTGGTGTGACCCTTGTATAAAAGGCCGTCCACCATTGGTGTGACCCTTGGATAAAAGGCCTCCGCCATTGGTGTGACCCTTGTATAAAAGGCCGTCCGCCATTGGTGTGACCCTTGGATAAAAGGCTGTCGCCACTGGTGTGACCCTTGGATAAAAGGCCGTCGCCATTGGTGTGACCCTTGGATAAAAGGCCGTCGCCATTGGTGTGACCCTTGGATAAAAGGCCGTCGCCATTGGTTTGACCCTTGGATAAAAGGCCGTCGCCATTGGTGTGACCCTTGGATAAAAGGCCGCCGCCATTATTCCACAAAATCTAGGAAATATCTTGGAGATCCTTAAGATAGAAATAAAGAACAGACATGATAGGTTGAACTCGATGTACATACATCTTCCAACCTCATCTACTATGTATCTATGATAAAGAGAATAAAAGGTTTATTAAAAATGAAAGTAATAAAGTATCTTAAGGTTTTTTTTTTTTAACTGAGATTTTCCCATTCAGACCAAAAGCCAGTAAAGGTCGCACACCATGAAATATCCCGCAGTGTGCAGTGTTACACGCACACCATGAAATATCCCGCAGTGTTACACGCTGCTGCGTCGGGGGGCTAACCTGGCTCTGTGTAAACTGATATCTAGAGACTGTGTTTCCAAGTTCAGACTGAAGCAAATGAATAAGATATATGAAGTAGGATCATCCTCTACACCAGGGGGCTCCATTCCAGTCTTCAGCCCCTCTCTCTCCCCTCCCCCCCCCCCCCCCCACCACAGGTCAGATTTTAAGGATAGCTGTGCTGAAGCAGAGTTAGCCTACAAACCTGACCTTTTTAGTGGGGCTTGAGGACTGGAGGGGAGCCCCCCCTGTTCTACACGGAGTACTTACTTTGGTGGGCTCCCAGTTAGAGCTCTGCTATGCTTGCAAGCAAAGAGGCAAATCCAGAGGCCGACAATATTGGGAAGTTCCACTCCAAAAATAAAATATATATATCTATATCTATATCTATCGTTTCTACAAAAGTAACTTGAATGGTGTATGCACCACTGCGGGCGTTATAGAATTGCACTAATAATCTCTTGTTTGGAAATCCATTTCCTAACATTTTCTTCTGGAATGCACCTGCAAAGGTCTAAAATATGACATCATAAAACATGGTAAAAGTGATGACGTGTCACGTGATTATTGTGTGTTTACATTCCGGTTGCTAAACGCAGTACCACGTTTTTGAAAGGGGTAGTCTGGCATAGCAGGCCCTCGGGCGCATGCTGACCGGAGACTGTCCATGTTCATAAAGCAGAAAAACTAGATGTATTTAGATTATAGAGCTCATCAAAAGAGATGTTGAAAAATGAAGGAGTCCCTTTAGTTGCCATGAACTCAGTGTTAATATATAGTTATTTATAAATGTTTTTTTACATAGGCACCGTTCACACGCAGTTAATCTGTTGAATGGCCAATAGTTTGGTCCTAGTTCTAACTGTTGGAGTACATTAGCTTGCATGCCTCATTAGGACGTGAGCCCCAACACCCCATCACTAGCAGAGTCGTGCAGAAGAATATGATACCGTCCCCAATAGTGTCACAAAAGGTTTGAAGTAAATTTTATGGTTGTGGTCACAGGGTCGAGAGTTGGGGAAATTGGCGGTTTCAGAACACTGATTTTTAGCTGTGGGCTTTGGCTCCCAAAATTGGTGTTCCTGCAACATTTGCAAGGACATAAGACTGTAGCTCTGGTACAGGGGTGGGCAACTCCAATCCTCAAGGGCCCCCAACAGGTCAGGTTTTCAAGATATCCCAGCATCAGCCCAGATGGCTCAATCGGCTCAGTGGAAGACTGAGCCACCTGTGCTGAAGCAGTGATGGGGTGTTAGCCACCCCTGCTTTAGTACTTAATATATTGTAGAGCAGTAAATGACCAATCCAAACACAAGACTGGGTTCTGGAAGTGATTCAGGTGTCTGTCAATAATGAAAGGAACATGTGGCCCTTTTTTGGGTGATCTCCGCCGTGCCAGCTTCACATCGTGTACAGGCAGCAGCAGTCCGTGTTTACAGGATCAGTTTGGAGGCATCTTGATACTTAATTGCTGTAAAACAATTTTTTTTTCGTCGTTTTTACCAGTCCAAAGTCCAGTTCTTAGTCATCACTTTTTAAGCGGATTTCTCAGCAGATAAATTCTGTCTCGGTGGCTGGTGACCCTTCCTGTGCTGGACGTCTCCACCATCTCGTTCCATTTCAACGCAGGGAGCAGCCACCCAGTACCGAGGGGTTACGGAGCACACCGGATTAATCGACGTGCCGGGTCAGCAAAGGCTAATCCCTCATTGCGTGCGGCTGGATAAGGAGCAATGATGCATTTCGCTTCTTAATGAAGACAAATGCTAAAGGGAGGAATGTGGCGCCCGATTTCCAGCGGTTCCAGGCGTCTCGTAATGAGGCAATGCGGGAATTGCTTCTTGATCCGACTAATCGAATCTCCTTGAGGCGATAACAGATCGCTCTGCCTTTTTGTGAACACTCCCAATGCCGAAGCACGGGATGTAGGAAAGCACAAGGTCTTCGGTCAGTTGGTATATTAACCTCTCGCCTCAAAAAGGTGAAATTAACCTCTTAATTGCCTGACGAGCCTGAAGCAGATTGCAAATGTCACTAATTAGGTTCTTAATTTTGGTTCACATGGGGGTGTAGGGCAGTGCCACTGAAGAACAGGTGTTTTGGGACTCTTCAAAAACTAGAAGCACGGACTCTCAAAATTCACGAAACTGCGATAGTGCCGATCGGGACACATCAGAGTTTTCGTGCAATAGTGCCCTGAGCTACATGATCGCAGCTTAATGAATAACCATCTTTATACCCTCTAATCCAGGGGTTCTCAACTCCAGTCCTCAAGATCACTGCAACCCCCCCAAACAGGTCAGGTTTTCAGGATCTCTCTGCTTCAGCACAGGTGGCTCAGTCTCTGACTGAGTCAGCCACCTGTGCCTGACCTGTTGGGTGGTCTTGAGGACTGCAATGGGCCACCCCTGTCCTGACACCTTTTGTGGCAGTGTAATGAGGTATATTCCACGTGCTGTAAGGAGAGACCACGTGTTCGTCCATCACGGCTATTGGCATGTTTCATAAAGGCTTGCGTTTCAAATGAAAGCTGCGACCCTTAACCCCGGAACATCACACGATGCAGAACGCAGGGGGAGGGGTTCTACACGGCGTTGTGCCCGGCTGTTGTGATATTTAAATGTACATTGCAACAAGTCTACAGCTAATGGGGAGAAAATGAAGGTGCTCAAAGTAATATCTGTACTCCAAAAAGTTGCGCACTGGCGTAAATTGATTGAACCGCACTGCACTTCAGCGCAGGATCCCCTGTAACTAGATGGTGGAAAGAGATCAATGTTAGATGTCTCTGTAAGTGAATGCTCTGCTTTGTGCTGAACAGGATACCTGCTGTGTGATTTGCCGTGTATAGCAGGGGTGGGCACGACAGTTCTCAAGGAAGACCAACAGGCCTGGTATTCGGGACATCCCTCCGAATATTGAGCCACCTGTGCTGAAGCAGGGATATCCTGACCTGTTGGTGGCCCTTGAGGATTGGAGTTGCCAACCCCTGGTGTGTAGTCTGGGACAGCCACTGGCTGCTTACTCATGGCACTGCGTGACCTTGAAGGTCCCAAGTTTACTAAACAAAATTAGGGGGCGGCTTAGTTCCAGCCTGACACATTATCCCTGCCTGATCCTAGGAAGCTGTCCATCCATGCTTACTTCCTGCGAGTTCAGGCTTATCCCGACCCCGGGTGTCTGGAAGGGCTTGTCTGCGTTCAGCTGCTGGAGCCTGGGAAAAGCTTTACCAGAAATTCTGACTGTCAGGAAGGTGGAGATTATCATCTTAACGCTCTGGAGAGCAGAAGCCTTTAAGTGTGTGTGGGACGCATAAGTGTCTGCAGATAAAGGTTGCAGGAAGGGAATAAATACACAATACACAATACACAACACACCACACACACACACACCCCTATCTCTCTCTATAATTGCAAAGTCTCGCTTCATAGCATAAGCTGACTTGTAAGTCAACATGAAGAAAAACATGCTCCTTTTTGGGTTGTCGTGTATCTCCCTTTTAATGTTCCCCTTCCCTTTTCTTAAGTTAACAGCTCTGTTTTTAAAGCCTAATTGTAAAACTATATATTCTTTTCCGTTCCAGATTGACACCAGTGGCACGGCCACGCGTAGACCTCCCTCCTCTGCAGGCGGCGATGCCGCGCGTAGACCGCCCTCCCCCCGCGGGCGGCGAGGCCGCGCGTAGACCGCCCTCCCCCGCGGGCGGCGAGGCCGCGCGTAGACCGCCCTCCCCCGCGGGCGGCGAGGCCGCGCGTAGACCTCCCGCGGGCGGCGAGGCCGCGCGTAGACCGCCCTCCCCCCGCGGGCGGCGAGGCCGCGCGTAGACCGCCCTCCCCCGCGGGCGGCGAGGCCGCGCGTAGACCGCCCTCCCCCGCGTTAGATTATCAAGATTAGGCCTATAAATGAATCTTGAAACCTGCAGAGCAGTGCGTGTTTAGGACGCCTCTGGTAGTAAATGGTTTAACTTTGTGTCATTTCTTTTTTTGTAAGGCTGATCCCGTTCATTTGGTTCCTTTTAGAAGTCCGAACCTCTCCAAATGAAGAGGGCTGTTTGTTTTAACGACCCGTCCTAGTTGGGATGTGTTCTTGACTACAGACTTCTTGTTTGTTTGTGTCCTTGGTACTACTAAGAAAACAACATTTTGGAGTTCTTGGACTGAAGGAGTCATTGAATAAACCAGAGGCCCAACCAAGAGCAGACTTTCATGTGTCGGTAGCTGGGGAATTGAACGAGGAGAGCGAGCGCGAGGCAAATTCCGAGGGTAGCAAGAAAAAGCATGTTTACTCTGCTGCCCTACGGAGGCCGTCTCTCTCACAGACCGAGCCTTGTTACAGCTCTGGACAGGTACAAGGCCTGTTTGTAACAACTCCGCTCTTTGGCTGCTGCGCGCTGAACTATAATTAGCGTTGGCCGCTTTCCTGGGCATGCAAATACACATTTTGTAGGAGCACAGAGGGGAGGGACGGGGCGCAAGTCCTCTCTCCGCACGTACAGTATTCACTCCTGCCCCATCCAAACAGGAATATAGCGGGCCTAGTGTGAGGGTGGGCTCTCCTGGAGACTAAATAGTTAACTTGGGGAATCTCAACGGTAATCATCCAAGACTCTCACCAAATGGGTCAGGTTTGTGGGATATCACTGCTTCGGCACAGGTGGCTCAATCAGAGGCTAAGTCTTTGACTGGGCCTCTGATTAAGCCACATTTGCTGAAGCTGGGACAGCTTGCGCCACCTGTGCTGAAGCAGGGATACCATGAAAACCTGACCTGTTGGTAGGTGCTCTGGCGACTGGAGTTGAGTACCCCTGAGTTAACTGCTTTAGGGGCCTACCTTATTAACCCTCTGGCAACCCAGGAGTTCAAGCTGCAATCCCCTCCCATTGCCCATGTGGTTTTTTTTTCTTCTCTCCTTGGCACGTGTCCCCATTGTTTGTCCTTTATTTACCGAGTCATCCTGCAAAGCGCTGAGTACAAGGTTGGTGTTGTATAAATAAATTGATACATATACATGAGCGTTTGCGTTGAACGCCTGTAATGTCGGAATATCGCTTCCCGACATGTCATGCTCATTTTTACTTTATTTTTTAGTGTAATAAATGACTTCTCCATGTCTGCCTTCCGAGGTTACCATGGTAACCTTTAGACTGCACGGAGTTCTGGGAGGACCTCCATTTAAATCTCCCAGACACTTAATATTTGAACCACTTATGTCCACTACATGAAGCATCCGATTAAAAAAAGAAACCGCATTGGAAACGGCAAGAGGAGTTGTTTTATATAAACACAAAATGCTAACGTAATTTGCATGTGCTGCTGCTTGAATGAGTTAAACTATCAAGACCTTAACTGGCTTAGATCAGTGCGGCAGTCCTGGCTAGGGTGGGAACTTCTGGAAGTGATTTTTGCTGAAGTGTAGGGGCATTGTGTGGCTGTAGCTGCACGGCTGTGCAGTATTTGAGTGTTCGGTGTGTGTTTTTCACACCGTGACCTTTTTCCACACTAGCTGCTGCTTTAAGAAATGTGAGCAGTTATACTTCACGTGCAATGTAATGTGCTGCAAGATATTCCCATGTACAAAGGCACAACTGTGTTATTGCCCTCTTATATCAGAGGGGCAGTATGCACAGACATGTACACAATACACAGGGGGTTTAGCCAGAATATAAACACACCCCACTTGTTGCATTTCACCTGAACGCTCCCAGAAGACACCGTCTCATGCTAGCTGGCTCACAGACAGTTTCTATAAGTAAAGATGTATTTTATTTCATTCATTATTTTATTTTTTAGACGGTTTAAGTAGAACTGCTTCACTTGTTTTAGAATTTCGCCTTTTTATCCCAATCTCAAACTTTAAATGAAATCCTTCATTAAAATAATTTTTGTTGGCATGTTTAAAGATGCTATGTACAGAGCCTCTTTGCAATTTTTTGTTTTGAGATTCTTCAACCCATATCAATGCAGCGTGGAAATCATGGCAGCATTCTTACCCCTACATCCGCTTAGGACTAAAGTAGGCTGTGTGGCATACCCCGTGGAATTTCCTGTGCGTTGAGGCCTGAAAAGCTACAAAAACGTTTTTTTTATTTACACGTGCATTAGACTTGAAGCCTGAGTACGTTTCCTTTGTTGTTATATGGGACCCTGGATTCAAATGCCAAATGTCAGAGGAGCCAAAGCACTTTGCAGTGCAGAACTGTTCATACCCACATGGAGAAGGTTTCGGCATTTCCCCCCTCGAGCTAAACGTCTTTACGAACCTCCAGCCCAACTCTAATCCATAGTTAATTAAACTGGCATGGACTGAAGCTAATCTTGACTAATTCTCTGGGTAACTCCTCTGCAGTATGTATCTCTCTGGCTTCCGCTGCAGTGTCCGTGTTAAAGAGGCATTCACGCTTTCTATTGCTAAAGTGCAAATTTCTCTTGACTTTAATTGTACGGAAAGTGGATTGACCACAGAACATACGCATTTATTTTTATTGTCATACTCTTGGCATCACCAGTAAAAGTATTCTTTGAGGTGTTATTAAATGTGAGCATGCAAGATGCCCAGTGTTTTGCGCTGTGTATGAATGTGGTTATTTTTTATTTAACATGTCCGTACAGACGTTGAGCTCCTGTGCTGGATGGAGGGGGGTCTGCCTTTCATTCCTTTCCGGCACAGCAAGGGTGAGATGAATAAAAAGTCTAATCATTAAAAGCAGTGGGAAAATGTATTTAGATTAGTCTTGGAATGCTGGACAGGTGTGAAAACATTTCCTTAGCAGTAATTACGGAGCCCTGGTTTTATTTGTAATTGTAAGTGCGTACAAAGCGTCTCACTTTTCAGGTGAACAGCAGGCGCAGGCAAAAAAGAGCAGAGTTCTAATTTCAGCAGCTTACAGGCGTGTCCGTGCGTCTTTGCACATGTTTGTGCATATCTGTGTATATCAGTGTGGTTATATTATGTACAGTATGGTTGTCCTGTGTGTGTGTTGGTGAATTTGTGCACTGGGGTTAGTGCAGGGATGGCTAACGCCAGTCCTCGAGTGCCACCAACAGGTCAGGTTTTCAGGATATCCCTGCTTCAGCACAGGTGGGGCAGTCTTCGAAGACTGGAGTTGGCTACTCCTGAGAGAGAATTAATGGTGGTGGTTACTAGGGGTGTGCCGCTACAATGAAACCCTCTGTAAAGCATTGTGTTGTTTTTGTAATGCGCTATTGGCATCATAGGCATGAAATGTGTGCATAAAATATTCGCTCTGCCTAAGCACTGACTGGCTGAAATGGGATACATTATTCCAGTGCTTCAGCAGACTCCTTCCACTTCATACGTAGAAAAGGGAATTTGGTATTCACCGCGTCCCCAAAGCTTCCCCCTGCAGGGTCAACTGGCAGAGCAATTACTTGGAGATTTTAATAAAAAATACCAAACCTACTGAAAGACCCCCGATACAAACATCGCCGATCATTTTATTTCCCTCTAATGTTCTGTTCTAGTTTCTGCTCATCTGCATAATTCTGTTAACCAAACCGTGGCAGAGTTTCCTAGCGGGTGTGTACGGGGCATTATCGTTGCCTGCATGTGTTGTCCATATGTGAAAGACGGGGCCAAAGGACGGGTCAAGGGAAGGCTGAACAGAACTACTGTATATGCCTGCGGGGTTTGGAGAAGACCGCTCTGAATTTGCATCGAGGTTCAGGCCAATCAGAACTATACGGGTTCTTCCTGCCACACGAGTGGCTTTATCCCGCTCTGCCGTTGACCACTTCTCTGACCTCTTTGCTGACCGAGGGACGAGCGACCCGAGTATGCTGCTGACCCCTCTGATGTCACAGTGTTAAAGTGGCAAACATCTTGATCATGGTTTTTGAAGGTAGCGATCTGTAACTGTTTTAAAAAAAAAATCAGGCTAGTCAATTTTTTTTTTTTTAAATCGCCCACTTTTCGTTATTTGTTGGCTTCTACTTACATTTTTTTTTTTTTGTAAGCCGTGTAACCGAACATATAAAAGGACGTTACAAAAACTTTCAAAACGAATTTAAAGTATGTAATATCTGATTATTACATTTTTATATTTTTTTTTTCCCCCTTCTGTGTAGTTTTTAACTTGGTTTTATGCTGGGATTTTTAATTTTTTTTTGTTGTGTTCAAACCATTCCTGTGATTAGTCGAACTGCACTGTTAAACGAAAAAGTGCCAGTTGAGTAAACTGCGTATTTTTTTTTTTTTTCTGGAAACCTCCCCAAAAATAAAAAGAACTTGCACACGTGTCCATGGGGATACTGTAAATATGGCTCCCCCTGATCAGTGTCGTGGTTATCAGAATGGTTACTGCTGCTTCGTGGTGTTACCCCAGATTGTGGCCTCACGTGCTTATTTGGTTGTTCCTTTGTTGCAGACAAACACATTTTTAGTTGAGCTCAAGAGGAAGCCTTACTTATTACATGAATCCTTGACTTTTTACCCTTCGGTATCTGCACGGACACACGAGCAGCTGGCCACCATATTTAAATCACATTTTCGGGGACTTAACATGCAGATTCCACGCCAGCAGGACTTTTACATAACCAGCGGTTTAGGTCAATAAGGCACGGCACCTTGCGTCTGGTGTGCGCGGGCATAACGGGCTTCAATTTTCTGTTCCCATCTTCTACCATAACAGCTGGTATCTAATGCTGGGGGCAGCTGCTGATGACTTGACTCTCTCTCCGTTGTTGCCAACCACCCATTTTTTGTAATTCTTTTTAGATTGCCTCTGTGCTGGAGAATCTCAATGTGATGAGTAGCCTGTTGCCCCTGCTGTAGCCCAACATTCCTGTATCCGTCCATTGTATGAACTCTTCTGCATAGCATCTTATTAGCATAACGTACAACGGTGAAGGTGTTCACCTCCCAGTGTTATTTATAGCCAATTAGCTGTACCTTTCTATTAATGGCTCTGCGGTGCTCGGGCCCTGAATCAGGTCTTTCTTGCCTCGCATTTGAAGACCCCCGAGAGACTCCTGCGGCGAGATTGGATGGCAGTACGGAGAAGGGAAGAACGCTGCAAATCAAGTGAGGCCAAAATGGGATAGGCGGGGGTGCAGTGTCACAAGGAAAGCCCAGCCTTGCCATTAACTCGCTCTGTGAACCGTTCCTAAGGGGTCACGCTTAATCTTTCCAAAAATGCAATCTGCCCCCCTGTGGAGGTGGTTTAACGTTTTTGTGCCCACTGCAAAGTTCAGTTCATTATTTCCGCACGTGGCGCTCCCCTCGCCAGCACTAACGTTGGTAATGAGGTTTTTTTTTATCGTGATGGGTTCTGAATATACATGCTTATATATGCTTATGGCTATAGTTGGGTAGGAACATTGTATCCCCTTCAGCATTCAATGCGTTGGCGTAGGGGCTTTGATGTACAGGTGGTCCTGTGTGTCCGACGTCCCGCTGTCCATCGAATGCCTTATCCGACACCACATAATGCAATCCGCTGGACGCATTATCTGACATCGGAACCGCTTATCCGACACTCACAGCCACGGATTAACGTGGACCCGCGGTCCGCTATCCGACGGCAGTTTTGCGGGGCGCATTAGGTCGGATAGGCAAGGAACGGCTGTATTTGGTTTTGCCCCCAGAATAACCTACTTGGGCCTCGATACAAAGCACTCTGTCTAAGGCAGCAGGGATTTCATTTTAACATGTGTTGCTACTAAAATGCTGCTGTGACACATTAGATCAGGGATGGGCAACTCCAGTCAAGGGCCACCAACAGGTCAGGTTTTAAGGATATTCCAGCTTCAGCACAAGTGGCTCAATCAGTCCCTGCTTCAGCAAAGGTGGCTCAATCCGAGGCTCAGTCTTTGCCTGAAGCACCTGTGCTGAAGCAGGGATATCCTGAAAACCTGACCTGTTGGTGGCCCTTGAGGACAGGAGTTGCCCACCTGTGCATTGGATCTAAATACTTTGCACGTCAGACTGTTACTTTTGTAAAACTGCACGAGTAATTTCCTTAACTTTTTGCTTTTGTCTGACGTTTTTATGTTCAGTGCTTGGGGCCCTTAACTAAAAGCTTACAAACTGCTTCTGAAACCCTTGTTGGTGTTACTGAATACTCCTAAAAGTGCATTCCTGTTCCCCGTCCTGCCAGATTAAATGACAGGACGCTCTCAATTGTACTGATCACATACCTGCACTTATCCATTACAAGGCTACTTAATGATCACTCTCCAATTTATTTATTTATAAATAAAGTATTTATTCTAAAACCTAGAGATCAGCACATAAATATATTGGCTAAAGATTATAATTAATCGCTACAGAAAGATTTAAATCGTTAAAAAAAAAAAATTAAGATGCCAATTTCTTACATTTTTAATTTTGTCCTATATCCCAATGCACCAAAATAACATTGAGCATCTCCAAGAACTAACCCTTCATTTATCCCTAATATTTTCTTAACCCCACTGCTGCCAATGGGCATTAAGTAGAGTAAGTTACATTGAACTGGCAGTAAAGTGACCGTGCAGCCTTGGAAATGACCTGTATGTAATGTGTTATACGGCTCGTAATAAAAAGTGGCAGGTGTGATGTCCTGGGGGCCACAGAGAAACATTACTTTTTGATTTCACCCCCAGGGTATCAGGACTCCTTCTTATAAACTGATAATTCAACTTCCTTTTTGTAGTATCTTTTGTTTTAGAAATCGGTTCCCCATCAGTATGGCTGAAATGGTCTATAAAGAAAACCAGTATAAAGATGTGCCCAATGCTTTAATAAATGTAGACTGTAAAATACCCACGCAAAGCCATACCCACGCACACATAACCACCTTAGCAAGCCTCCCTAACAAGTCTGCAAAGGTTGAGGGAGCATGGCTGGGAGCCTGGTGTTAAAATGCCTGTTTGATTTACCACTCGCTGACTCAGGTCTCGCACAGGAGTGCTGAACAAGGTGGCCTGTGAATAAAGTAATTCTGCGTCTCTGTTTCAGAGGTGTGTACTTGTATAGTATGATGGGCATATTCCCCCTTCCACCTCCATCGTGGCCATTTAACCACTTCACTGCTGGAGGGAGGGAAGGGGGTTTGCAATGTATGAAACGCGCAAAGCAAGGTATTTTAAGATGAACTCTTGGCCACAAATCTAAATGAAGAGTCTGTTCTAGGACCAAGGGGAGATCATGGTGGTTGTTGTTTTATTATTATTGTTATTATTATTATGGCAGTGATATGTTTAATGGAAGAAATATTGACACTGTTGAAGGGGGACAAAAAGACCGGTTTTGGTTTAATAAACAAAACTTTATCCCCGTAATAACCAAATGCTTTTGAGTGTTGTGATTTCGTTTCCTAATCTCTCGTGTGAGAAGATTGTTGGTAAACTTTGTTTTATATACAGGCGCAGTTTTTGCCTGTCATTGTGACCTGTGCTGAAGCAGAGATATCCTGAAAACATGACCTGTTGGTATCCTTGAGGACTGGGGTTGGATGGCCACCGCTGGGCTAAAATATGAAACCAGCGTGAAACATTCCTGATGAATGTGTTGCCTGTGTGGGATTAGGGCATGGAACAGGAGTTACAATGAAGGGCATGGAACAGGAGTTACAATGAAGGGCATGGAACAGGAGTTACAATGAAGGGCATGGAACAGGAGTTACAATGAAGGGCAATGGAACAGAGTTACACATGAGGGCATGGAACGAGTTACAATGAAGGGCATGGAACAGGAGTTACAATAAGGGCATGGAACAGGAGTTACAATGAAGGGCATGGAACAGGAGTTACAATGAAGGGCATGGAACAGGAGTTACAATGAAGGGCATGGAACAGGAGTTACATAAGGGTATGGAACACGGAGTTACAATGAAGGGCATGGAACAGGAGTTACAATGAAGGGCATGGAACAGGAGTTACAATAAAGGGCATGGAACAGGATACAATAAGGGCTGGAACAGAGTTACATAAGGGCATGGAACAGGAGTTACAATAAAGGGCATGGAACAGGAGTTACAATAAAGGGCATGAACAGGAGTTACAATGAAGGGCATGGAACAGGAGTTACAATGAAGGGCATGGAACAGGAGTTACAGTGAAGGGCATGGAACCGGAGTTACAGTAAAGGGCATGGAACAGGAGTGACAATATAGGGCATGGAACAGGAGTTACAATAAAGGACATGGAACAGGAGTTACAATAGGGCATGGAACAGGAGTTACAATGAAGGCATGGAACAGGAGTACAATAAAGGGCTTGGAACAGGAGTTACAATAAGGGCATGAACAGGAGTTACAATAAAGGGCATGGAAACGGAGTGACAATAAGGCTGGAACAGGTTACAATAAGGGCATGACAGGAGTGACAAAAGGGCATGGAACAGGAGTGACAGGCAGGGCAGGGGACAGTAGTTCCAATAAGGGCATGGAACAGGAGTTACAATAAAGGGCATGGAACAGGAGTTACAATAAAGGGCATGGAACAGGAGTTACAATAAAGGGCATGGAACAGGAGTACCAATAAAGGGCATGGAACAGGAGTTACAATATAGGGCATGGAACAGGAGTTACAATAAAGGGCATGGAACAGAGTTACAATAATGGCATGGAACAGGAGTTACATGCAGGGCATGGAAAACCGGGTGACAGTAAAGGGCATGGAACAGGAGTTACAATATAGGGCATGGAACAGGAGTGACAGTAAAGGGCATGGAACAGGAGTGACAATGCAGGGCATGGAACAGGAGTGACAATGCAGGGCATGGAACAGGAGTGACAATGCAGGGCATGGAACAGGCGTTACAGTGAAGGGCATGGAACAGGAGTTACAGTAAAGGGCATGGAACAGGAGTTACAGTAAAGGGCATGGAACAGGTGTAGCGGCCGGATTCATTGAACCTCGGGACCGTGAACAGTCTTTTGTAGTCAGATCTGAGATGAGCGCTGCCGTGTGGTTGGGGTGAGGAACTTGTTCAGAAAGTATTTTAAGGCAAGACCGAAAGAAATGACCTTCTTATCTTGACTCGAGGGATGGCCAACCTAGTTCTTTGAGCATTTCGCAGTGATGTGTGTTGTAGTTGCATTGTAGGACAAAATGGCATATTGAGTTGTAGAGGGTGTCTAGTCTGCTAAGGTGAGTTTGGGGTGATGTACCATAAACTGCCCCCCCCCCCCAATCTATAATTGGTGTTGGCATCTGCTGTGGGATGCCCTATCTGGCCAGCGGGCTTAGGGAGGATTTGTCCTTATACACTACACCCAGTCTGGCATAGGTTTTGAATCTCAGAATGTCAATATGCAATGCAAATGTTAAATTTGAGTCGCAGCATATGCCCAGATACTCTCAGCTAGTGACCTAATGCATTACACGTTCCAGATAACAAGGGTTGGCACCTTTTTTAAATGTGTGTCACTCTTACGACTTAAGTAACTGTTTAAGGTGTCACATCTGGGTAACTTGCCCAAATCTGCCAGCTATAAGCTTTTTTTTTTTGTTTGTTTAATTAGTTTATAACTTGGTGTGCCGAGACCCCAATTAAAATGGTCAAAACTCCGACTTTTTAAGGAAGCCAATTCCTCTTAAATAATTTTGTCCGAAGGTGGTTTTATTGATGGATACGTGGAATAGGGGCACCATTTAGGCACCCAACTGCTCTGTGCGGGGAAAGGGTTAAACTAATCTCCATTAATGAATCATTCAATCCCAGTCTTTGCTTCAGCTGTAAATGGATATCAGTCAGGATACGGGTTAGTAAGAGGAAGGGGGGAAACAATCCAGAAGACTTTACAAAGCTCGCATTGTCCAAACCCTCTGCTTGCCCTCTGCCACACACTCACTCGCTCGCTCCTAGGAAGGATATTGAATTCAAGTTATCTTGCGATAAGTGATCGCTACAGAAGCTCTTTCTGTACAATGACTCAGTCAGAAAACTGGGAACACCTCCTGTTTTTTGTTATTTAACCAATATTAAAGGGGCATTGTGCTTTTCTGAAAGGCCGTATTAAACCTTTCCTGACAGTGCATAATGATGCAGAGTATCCCCATATATACCGCATGCCACCCCACAGCCTTTTCACAAATGAAAGACACAGACAAATGACCAGAATGAACCTCTAGCTGGCCGTTTGATAAAGTAAATACTGCAGGCATTGTACAAGGCTGCGTGGCCAAAAATACGTATTTTCTTATTCCGGTTTCACATGGTCATTTGTTTTGTACGGGGTTTCTTTCCTAGATCCCCATCATGCTGGCTGTCTTGGATGGGGAGGTTAGTTGAAAACGTAAAGAAAATGCTACATTCAGAAGGGAGGGGAAGAAGCTTTCTCTGGATATGGTGAAAATAAAGGTTGTACCAGAATGGTTGTGAATTGGCTGTGACATTTATATCCAGTGTCAAGGAAGCGCTCCACACACCATAAAATCCAAGCACATGTAGGATTTAATTTCGGGTAACTGAAGGGAATGGATTCCTTTGCAGCTGGGAGAATAAATACAGTTATTAACGCGTTGCCTATTTCACGAGGGATTCCCTCTGATTTGTAAAGCAAATCATTAAAAAGCAGTTTGTTTGAAATCCTTAGAACAACGTGCTCTGGATAAGTAGCTGTGCATCGCCTGCGGGGGGGTCGGGGAATGGAGATGGGGAAGGGGGTCGGGGAATGGAGATGGGGAAGGGGGTCGGGGAATGTGCCTGACACTTCCATCCACTGCATAAGGAAGTCCTTGCTTCAGTTGATTTTAATTTGTACAGTTCCTGAGCAGGTGCTCCTTTTTAACCCGGTAAGTGCCAGAAGGGCATGCAGTACATTGTAAAGCGGTGACCCTTTTGACACTCTGGGTTCGCTGTGGGTTTGTGGGTCTCGCTAACTTTAGCGCGTGCAGCAGGCCGTCGTTCGGAGCCTAAACCTTCAGTCCCGTATATTGGGTTTAGCTTCGTTTGAAACCAGGCACATTAAAGCGTCATTAACCTCACGGCCCCAAGGTTCAAGGTATCCGGCCGCTCCTCCTTCTCTTACCGTGCACCTCGCAACTGGAACAGTCTGCCGGAGACTCTCACAGCCGCCACCAGTCTAAGTTCTTTGAAAACTAAAGCTGTCTCACATTTGAATCTGGTCTGTAACTGTTACATACGCCTATAATATATATTATCTGTAACTGTGCATGCAATGTCTTGTATATAATGTATAACCCTGTGTTCACTTATGTTAACGTGTATTGTTATAACTCTGTGCCCAGGACATACTTGAAAACGAGCCGTAGGTCTCAATGTATTACTTCCTGGTAACACATTATTTTATAAATAATATAAATAAACACTATTTTTTTATAAATAAGAATAAGAATAATGCGGCGAGCCTGCGGTGTATAATAAGGCTGTTGAAGTCCTGATGTGTTTAGGTTGCTTGTGTACGTATACAGTTGAAAATTCTAGTATCTATGGGTGCCGGAGGAAAGCGGATTTGGAGCAGGTTATCGGACCCGCACAAATTCTCCTTACATGAAGTTCTAGTTCAGAGCTTTCCAACCCTCCTTCTGTCCGTGAAGAAACCTACGAGGTTTAGAAAGATCCGTTCACTAATTTTAGTGTATGGACTCTCCCTTTGAACGCTATATGCACACACGTACTCATGTTTTTGAAGGCGTCCATCTATAGAATTAAAACTCATTTATATTTGGGGGGGGGGGGTTGGGGGACAGAACCTGCAAATACTTGCACTATTGGTCTTACAATATCTCATTCACAAGCAAATAAAAACCCCACTTGTGAGCTTATTCACATGTCTCGGGCATGTCTGCAACCCTGCCCTTCCCTGTATCTCTTTTGCATACAGTTCTTCCGCTGCAGTCAGGGATTCTGGGTAATGACATGCAAATGAGCACACAGTGTGACCTTTTGTTTCAAATCCATTTTAACATGGCTTACGCCTGCCACATTACACTGCTTATCAGCACGGCCTGGGTTACAGAAGTGCAGAGCCAGTAATACCCTACTCAGACAGCTGGCTTGACCTTTTGTGGTGTCTTCAGTGGGAGGCTGGCCTCATTCACAAGGAAACTTTCTCAAGGTCTCTCTGAACTGGCACTGGTTTGATTTGTTGTCCCACGTCAAAGGCCCCGCTTTTAATAACCAGCCAAGACCACAAGCTGCTGGGACTGCGAGGCTGCTTGTTCTGTGTCCATGTGGTGCTGAAGCTCTCTCCATCGCACCGTGTCATCTGCACCTCACTCCACCCCCCCCCCCCGCGTGATCTGCACCTCTCACTCCATCCCCCCTGCGTGATCTGCACCTCTCCATCCCCCTGCGTGATCTGCACCTCTCCATCCCATGCGTGATCTGCACCTACCTCTCTCATCCCCCCCGGGTGACTGCACCTCACCCCATCCCCCCGCAGTGATCTGCACATTCTATCCCCCGCTGATCTGCACCTCTCACTCCATCCCCCCGCCATGATCTGCACATCTCACTCCATCCCCCCCCCCGGTGATCTGCACCTCCCTCTCTATTCCCCCGCGTGATCTGCACCTCTCTCATCCCCCCGCGTGATTGCAACTCCCTCTATCCCCCGCGTGATCTGCACCTCCCTCTCTCCATCCCCCTGCGTGATCTGCACCGCCTTTCCATCCCCCGGTGATCTGCACCTCTCAACCCCTCACACCCCCCTGCGTGATCTGACCTCTCTCCCAACCCCTAACCCCCCCCCCCCCCTGCGTGGTCTGCACCTCTCGCTCCTGCCAGTGCTAATGGTCTTTCCACTTGTATGCAGATAACTACTACAATGTGTGCAGCAGATAAGAGATATGTTTAATCTCTTACTTCAGACCTGCTTCCTCCTGTCAATGTCAGGCTTATTTTCAGGGCTGCCTGCACATCAAAGGCATGTTTATTTCATTAGTATTATTTCAGAATACCTCCATAATTCAATTACTGCAAAGGAAACGTTCATGTGAAGTTCCAGATCTCTCTGTATGGTCGCACGTTGTAGGGAGAGGGATAAGAAGTCACTGAAAAGCTGTTTGTACAAAATATGCGTAATATGCAACTTTGGGTACGCCGCAATTGCGTCACTTTTTAAGAGCTGTAATGCCATGCTTTGCTCTGAGAAAGTGGTGTTTATTTGGGGCGACACATTTTTGTCACACTTTTGTTACTGTTGTAATGTGTAAGGGTGCAGTGTTACTTTTGAACAGGACTTAACATGTACTCCAGATTCCAGATTGTATAATGTTATAACAGATTTTTATTAAAAGTACGGTGCCTCCCCTGCCTTTTGGATCCGATCATTCTAGAACAGTGTTACCACCGAGTAACAGAACTTGCCATTGACACATTGTCATGTTTATTGCCGTGAGCGGTGGTGCAATATGTATATTAAACGTTTCCTACGCAAACGTTACCCGCACCTCGCGCTTGTTAGTCTGACATACGTGCCAGCCTGTTACATTTATTTTTAGTGCCTGCTGTTTTCTTTGTGTCTGAAGCCAGGTGTCTGTGGTTACATTACCATTGCTTTGAAGTACAGCTGACGTGATTGAGCCACCTGTGCTGAAGCGGGGATATCCTGAAAACCTGACCTGTGAAGTGGGGGGGGGGGGGTTTAGGCCTGGGGTTGTGCCCCCTTGGTCTATCAGCGGGGCGCAAACGGGGGTCCCTGAGATTTTTCGTGGGGGGGGGTGGGTTGCGGCGTTTACAGAGGTTCCGCGCTGAGAGCGCGAGGCCTCTGTAAACTTACCCGGCTCCAGTCCCGCGTCTCTGACAACGCAGCGTCAAATGACACCCGTTGCCATGGAGACGCAACATTAGAGGTGGGGGGGGGCGCGACAGAGGAGCAGAGCAGGTAGCGGGGGTGCAGCGCAGGGCGTTCGCGCACCGCCGCCTCTATCTGATGGGTTTAAATGTATTCCGGGCCGGTTCCTGTTTGGGTAGGTTTTTTTATTCTGGTTTAACCTAGTTGGGAAAAACAATTAGTTTCTTTTACTGAAATGGGACACCTCCTTTTTAAAAAGATATATATATATATATATTTTTTTTTTTAACTAAAAGTGGTTTGCAAACATGGGAACGCAAAGCCAGGTAGCAGCGATACCTTAATGTCTAACGCGTGGTTAAAGTGCAAGCTTTTAGGATCACACGTGTGAGCAGGGACGACGGGGGTTTGATTTCCTTTGGCTACTCCCTGTATATGTGTTGAACAAGAGTATGCACAGGCAATGCCCTTCACCCCACCTTGCCCTTATCAGAGAGCCGATTTAAAGGTAAAGGAGACACTAGGTTGGTACACACTGCCCTATCCAGAGGCCCAGAAGAAATGCAATCTGTCATTGATTTACAGTAAATAAAACCCCCACGTGTGAGCACATTCACGGCTCGGACAGGTCTGCAACGCTGCCCTTCCCCATTATCTCTTAGCACAGGGGGTGTCGGGCAACATGGGTTGGGGGGTGGGGGGAATGACCGTCACCCAGATGCCAGAGAAGGTAGGAGGGGAACCAGGGAGGGGGGGGGCACAAAGAATAAAGTTTGTGCACCCCTGTCTTAGCATACAGTGCTTCCACAGCAGCCAGGGATTCTGGGAAATGACATGCAAATGAGCACAGTGTCAAATTTTGCTTCAAATCCATGCTAACATGGGGAACCCTATAAGCGTATTCCTGCCGCATTACACCGCTTTCAGCTCAACCGGACGTAACAAAAAAGTTCTGGTTGGTGGGGGGGAAAAAAGTGACTGAAACCCTCCACTGTCCAGCAAATAAAACCTTGCGCGTTGGTTCACGCGCATGTCTCAGACAGAAGTCGTGACTCTCTGCGAGTGCTCATTTGCATGTTAATACCCAGAATCCCTGGCTGCAGTGGAAACAGTGTATGCTAAGAGATATTGGGAATAGGCAGGACTGCAGGTCTCCTCTCTGAGACGTGTGAATGTGCTCACAAGGGACGTGCTTATTCACTGTGCACACTACGGTGGAGAGTTATTATACACTGTAATTTACAAATAAATAAACAGCCCTGGCTGTAAGATTGGCACTCTCAGTCCAAGCAAACCTCCCTGTTGGTTTTAAAGGTGCAAGAAGTGCAGACGATATAGCTGTATCTATTCCCCTGTATATCTGTAGGGACATCTCCTGCTGATCCATGAAATGTCATTAGTCACAAAGGCATCTAGTTTCTCCAGGAGTGAACGGGAAGGAGTAAATCAATTCTGTAAGGTCGCATACATGCACACGATTGCTGCCCCCAAGTAACACCTTTGTCATGCTGGGCGCCTTTCTCTTTTTATAGCCTGTCCCAGCCTTATGTAATTATATCCAAGTAAAGCTGATGTTGGGGTGCTGGTGTTTCCATATCGTCACACGGCTATCGGGAGGCAGAGTGTATCTAGAGTTCAGTAGAGCAGAAGCAGATTTGCTCTTAGCCAGAGTCTGACGCCTTTAAAACGTAAGTCCGTCATCAACATTTTCTCATGCATGTTATTTTTTCCGCGGCCTTCAAGAGATTTCTTTGACCTTTGCAAAGCTGTGGGGTTTTTTTTTTTTTTTTAATCTGAGGCTTGGTTTAGGGCAGAGGGGGGGGGGGTTCAACTTCAGTCCTCAAGCTGCCCCAACAGGTTCAGGTTTTCAGGATATCCCTGCTTCAGCACAGGTGGCTCGGTCTTCAACTGAGCCTCTTTATTGAGCCACCTGAGAAGCTAGGATTGCCTGAAAAACTGACCTGTTGGGGAGGGCTTCAGGACTGGCGTTGAGCATTCCTGGTTTAGGGGATGCAAGAGTTTAAAATATTAAGTATCTTGGAGGTTAAAATAAAGCTCGCCCAATGCCTCTCTGAATGTTACTATGGTAACCTCGGAAGCTAGAGATGAATAAAATGTTTATATTTTGTGTGTGTATCTTTACCTTTTTATATAAATTTATTTTTTGCTTCTTATGATCTGACCCTCCACTTTTGTTCTCATATGTAAGAAAACGACACCGGCGACATTTCAAGACTTTTTATACATTTTTAGAGGTAGCTCAAGGGGCTTAAAGATTTACCATAAAGCCCAAAGGTATTTTGAATAGATAAGAAAAGATACTAAAGATCCTTCACAATATAATAATATAAATAAAACACTGACCATGACATCGCTGATTTCACTGTCTCGTTGGTTAGATGTATATTGGTCGGCGATCAGTGCTTTTTTGCCGTTTGGATTCTGTTGCCCAGCTTGAAGCCAGGCTTTTTGATGTTTTTGACCTTTTATCAGCCGTTCTGATGCGATTATTTTCCTGCATGAGCGCTACACCTCTTTCGGCATTGCCGTTTACAACACGCACATTTGTACCGATCGCTTTTGCTTGCACATAGTCATCTCTGAGACACCAAGTTTCTGAATGTAATTCTAAGTAACTTCAAGGTATTCCTAACTGCTCAAAGAATTGTGTTCTTCGTGACAAAATCTTCTGTCTATTCGTTCTACTGCTCCGCTGGATGCGCTTTGGTGGTTCGTCCAGTCCATGCATCTCTTACATTCGTCAACATTGCCCCTTACCTCCTCTCCGGCGTCAAATGACCTCGTCGCCAAATAATAATTCCATGCAGAACTTTGCATCTTGGGTAGTCTTGTGCAGCACTGACGGTGATTTTACAGAACCCCCGAGCCAAATCTTCTGCGATCGATCACGGGCGAACGGATCGATCGGCAGCTGAGCTAATCACTTGTCAGTGTGCAGATTGTATTGATGCGCATATTGAATGGAAAAAAAATGTAAACGGCAGCTTGAAGCGCAGCTTTAAAGCTTGACCTGTTGGGGGTCTTGAGAACTCGAGTTGAGACCCCCTATGTTAAGTGACTAAGTCAGTGTTCCTTACATGGTCAGTGTTCATCTTGGACCTTTGTGACCAGGTATTTAGTGAGCATAAAAATCTTTTGATAAACTTTATTTTTTTTAAAATGGGAATTTACATTAAATAAACTTTGCTTTTAAGGTGGATTAGCTAATGCAAAGCGCTCTAGGCTGTGAGGGCGTTAACTGCGACAGTAAACAAAGACATACATACATGCTGTGCTAGTACCCTTAGCTACTGCCAGTAGTGAGTTTGCAAAGCCCTGAACAAAGCACAGGAAGTCATAGTGAGGTGTTAGGATCTCAATCTGATTGACCTAAGGTAATTTACTAAAGCTGTTGAGCCATTTCCTGCCATCCCTTTCCTCTCTCGCTCCCCTCCCTCTTCTGATCACATTTGCATGTCTCAGGCAGGTCTGCAACCCGGGGTTTTGTCGTTGCTGCACAGTGGAGGGTTTTAGCCACTTTTTTTTATTAATGTCTGGTCTTTGTTCTTTAGTATGTTTTTGGCCTCTAAGCCAGTGGCGCTCAACTCCAGTCTCCAAGCCTCACCCCCCCCCCCCCCTGCGTCCCCCCCCCCCAAACATAGGGGCCGGGGGGCCCCCCTATTTTGCATGGGGGGGGGGGGGGGGGGGGGCGCTGCAAGCAAACAGAGCGCAGTTCAAAGTCACTTTTTTTTATTTATGTATGCGCCAAGCGTGGGTGAGCGTGTGCCCGCGCGTCAATTTTAATTTAGAGAAGTAACCTCTCCAAGCACCGCGCGGTCAGCGGCAGCGTGGCCGCAGCCTAAGAAAGGAACCAAGATCTTAGAAAACACAGTGGCGTGCTCTTTGTATGATCATCTCAATCATTCTCTGCGCGTGGTTTCTCCAACACGCTGGTGTCACTTACATTTGTAAACTCTCAAGGGCAGCAATTCCTCTTCCTATCATGGTCATTTGTAGAACATTTCCCCGCATCTCCCAGCACTGAATACATTGCACTGAATACATTGTTGATGCTGGATGGATACAAATATACACATTCTTAGCCCTAGCTGAACTTGGAATCCTTGTACATTGTATAACCAACAAAAACCCGCAACTGGACTGGGTATGGAAAGGAAAGTCTGGGTGACAGGCGGGCCTGTGACTGGCATGCTGATAAGGAATGTGGACCTTTGTTGCCATTACTGTTCAGGGAGAACGCAATTCAACAATGCACAAAGCAGTCATTCTAATTACATTGTAAGCGCCTTAGCTTTCCAAATGTTGCAGTCTGTATGAGCTGATTAACAAAGGGCCAATTCATGTCTGTGCCAGATTCAAGCAGGTAGCTGATAGCAGCTACCCGCAATCTCCTGTGTACACCTTTTGATCGCCAGTGGAAAAATCTTTGAAAGCCTTTTATATCAAAGCGTATTGTGCTCGTGTCTGCATTTAGCGGAACGTTTCTTATTCAATTTAAATCTCCTTCCCCCCCACCCCCCACCTCTCTCTCTCTAAATCATCTGCTTGAACAGTATTCCAATACTGAGCTTTTACACTGTCTTATTAGTGAGTGTTTTCTTATCTATTGTTTTTTGCGCAGCTTGGGGTGAAATTCAGTGTTATACAAACAATGCCTCTTGGGGAAATGGCAGACTTGTCACAAGAGAAGCAGGTCTGCTGCAGACTTATTCATCAAGGCCTGGTTATTACCAATAAATGTTCTGTATTTGCTTCCCGACGAGCACGTTCCCGTCTGCGTGTTCTGAAGAAAACCCGTTCCTGACATCCGGTGTCCCTACGAATGTCCTATCGCCACGGGGGTCGGGGTGCAAACGTGAATATTACCGAAAGATCAGGAGCAACAATATATGCCTGACATGAACTAGTTTATAGGTTGTGGGTGTAGGGCAGGTCTGTAATGCCACATATAGTGCTACATTACACACATCTCTGCCACATGTTTATTAACTTTATTTTATGAAGCGTAAACCGGTCAGGGAAGCCGTTTTTATGCCCAAATTCACTTCTGTATTTTGTTTTAAGCAATAACATTGGCACAGTATACTGAAAAGTGTATTTGCACAACCCCCCCATTGGTGAGTAATAAGGCATTTGTTTTTACATAACTTATAAGTTTATTTGACTTGGTCAAAAGCTGAATGACATACTGATGGCGTTTAAATATATTTTGCATCAGCAGTGTAATTCAATCTGCCCAACATGCTACTGTTCTGTCAATATTCGTTGAATGAGCGCTTTCAGGTCTTTATATGCACAAATCTTCCCTAACGTTGCATGAAAACCCCTGCAATGGCACATCCAAACAGGAGTGACATGTGCCAGAATGGCCTGGTCTACTTATCCTGATTTCTTTATTGCTGGGAAGTGGTAAGATACACTCCTTGTAAAAGCTCACGTTCCCCTCCCGCATTACGCTCTGTACACTTTATACTTTAACCCTTTTGTTGCTTGCCTGCTGAGCATTGACATCTCATCCTGCTGATTAAGTTTAATGCTCGTGAATAAAGCATGATAGAAGATGTATTAGAATTCGGAGTGTCCTATCCATTCAGCGTTGGAAATAGTCATTAGTCTTTGTTTCACCCTGACCGTGTCTGCAATGCTTGTTTTGCCATTCAGGTAAATAAAAAGCTCTGAAATAAAAGGATTTAATTAATCTATACATACTATGGGGGGGGGGGGGGTCCCCTCAAATTGAACAGTTTTCTAAATGGCAGAATCAGCTAAAGCGGACATGTTTTAAACAACAAATAGTTAACTGCAGTTCCAGTGTGTGTGTTTATTTATTTAGGCTCCCACAGTCTTACTACTAAAAGTATTACCACCCCCAGGTTTTTGTATGACTAAGCATTTTCTTATATCCACCCTTTCAACCTCTGTAGCGGGTTGTAACAGAAATAATAATAATAAAATAAGTAATAAAGAGGTTCATGTGGATTTTTTTTTCTGTGTGAGGGAAGAAGGCGCGAGGGCTGGAGAAGCTCGCCTTGCACGGTGCACATTGCACATTGCACATTGCACATTGCACATTGCACATTGCACATTGCACATCACACGGTGCACGGCCTCCTAAGAGTTAAACATGATTCCCTTGTAACCTGCTGATCTAAACGCAACACACTCCAAGAACACAGCTGTCCTCCTGGGGAATATTTACCATGTTCTGCTTCAGAAAGCACTTTCTGGGCCCCTGGAAGATGTCTTCAGGACCCCTGGAAGGGCCATATTTAAGTTGCCCTTGTAGGTGTCTTAGTAAGTAGTGCTGCTTAGTAGATATCGCCCCGGACATCTCCTGTGCTGAATCTGTAGGACATGATGGCAGAGTATGTTGCTTGTCCAGTTAAGAAAGCATTGTAATGTAGGCTGTGTATAACGTTATGTATTTAGCGTTCCATGGTGTACGCAGCCCATTACAATGCAGGGGAAAGAAACTACAAACCGTGGGGAGAAGCTAGTAAATTACAACCTAAAACCAAGGGGAGACCCTGGGAAATTTGTCACACATTTTGGAATAACTTTTGCAGCTTTAGCATATAATCCTGATTCCTCGTGCATCATTAAGTGCGTTCAGCGATGCTTGTTTTTAAAAGCATGATCTCGAAAAAATAAAACGTGTGATGTCACTTCCTCCCCCTTACAGGAAGCTGTGGTTTCTGTGTCTCGATTTTTAAACCATTTGTAAAAAGGATTCTCAAAAGATGAAAGCCTTGATGAATATTAAAGCTGCAGTTGTCTTTTTTTTTTTTTTTTTTTTAATTTCATGTGGGCAATCTCTAATTACTTAAAGAACTGTATAGCTGCCAGTCAATTAGTTCTCCATGTATTGATGGGTGAAATTTGGCGACATCTTTAAATATGGCATATGTTTTTCATCTGCTTCTGTCAGTCAGTGGAAGCTCATGAATATTCATGAGCACTCCTGCACTGACATGTGCTAGAGGGAGGGCAGGGCTGACAAAGGGGTGTGCCAGGGCTTGTGACAGGACATGAAGGGGCAGTGCCTTAGCAAATGCTTGTTAAAATAGAATACAAGAAAATTGGTCTTTCAAAGTTGTTTTTTTAAAAACAGAAAATGCTAAAAGTATTTTTTCTTACTACAGAACTGATTTATTAAAAAAAAAAACACACATGCAGGATATTGACTGAACTGCAGCTTTAAAGGCCGCTTTAAATTCTTCTGTCAAATTTTAAGGGTGAACATTCAATGTGCCCTGCAACACTGAAAAGGGTATTATTTTATGGAGACAGAATTTGCTCCCGTGAGTGCGACAAGATATTAAAATGAGGACACGGGCTGGGCAGCTGCTTCCACACTATTATGAACAAGCCTTAATTTAAGGGCTAAATCCCTAATAAACAGATAAAGCAACTTGCCCAAGAGTCTTGTGTAACTAGCACACGTTGATCTGTAATGACCAGATCACCTCTCGCTGGGTTTAGCCTCTTGCATTACTTTTGCAATTTTCTGCTTTTTCTTTTTTCTTTTTTTTTTGTTAGGGACTTAATTGTCCTGAGTAAATATTTTTTTTGAAGACTGTGAAATGCTTAATATTTGTCCTTACGGAGGATTGTCCTCTGGGAGAGGGGTGGGGTGGGGTGGGGGGGTGTGCACCTTGCAATGCAAAGGATTTAATAACTGGGGAAAAAACAGGATTTGGCCCATTTTCTGCAACGCATGTCTTTATTTCTGTAGCTCCCGTGTTTGGCAATGTGTTGCAAGTTCCCTCTGGCACGGAACGGGTTACATTGTAGCATGGTATCAAAATCGTTTTCTAAAACTCCTGTCCTGCGTTCCTACTCCCCTTACTCTACAAGCGCATACCTGGAGTACAGCTGAGTAATAAATTAACTTGGTGCGCTTCAATTATCATCAGCATCTTTCCTGCTCGGCAACTAGCTTTCCTTAAGGGGTTAACACTGTGCCCCCCCCTCTCCGCCCCCCCCCCACAGAGTAACGCCCCCTTTCCCATGGTGTTGGGGGTGACTTGGCAGATGTTAAGCCCCGCCCACTTGTGCCTGGAGACAGTGATGTCACAAGACATGCATTGGGGAGGGGGAAGCTTCTGGAAGGAGGTGACGTAGTGGGGTCTCGCTGTGTAGATATGTACATATGATGGTGTGTAGGGTAAGGATCCCGTTATTGTTTTATAGAGACAGTACCCTGGTTAGGTAGCATCCCGTAGAGATGGCTCCTGGTACTGTTGGGGGGGGGGGGTTCATGGAGAAGCAGCCTATGCCCAGAAGGGACTCTATTATAGTCTCGATGCAGTCGGACCAGCCCCAATTGGCGAGTCCATAGCTGGCTCCACTCCAAGCTGTCACGCAGTGCCCAAGAGAGGGACGTTTATCCCCAGGAGAAGGAGGTTGGCACCAGGCCTGACACCGCAGTGCCCATATGGAATGGAGTTCTACTGAAGACACCCCCGTAGAGGGCTTCCGTAGGTAGCCAAGGGACTCAAACCCCCGCACTTCCATTGCGGGGAGAGAACGGGGCAGCTAGGGAAGTCGGTTCAGACAGTATCAGGAAGAATGCGGTTGCTTATACAAAGTTCCCAGTGTATGTGGATTTAACTAATGAAGCTGCTGTTGAATTAATAAAGTACCTGGCGCCCATCATCGCTATATCATTGCCCAGCCGCACGAATCCAGCACCCTGATAAGGTAACCACATCTGAGAGACCCAAGATAAGAGACATTGATGTAAAGTCCCTATGAGCCCTGCAGGGAGGGTTACATGGATATACTTAAAGGGTTATGACTTATTGTACGTCAAGAATTTGCACGCTTTTATCACACCTGTACCACTTTTTATATTTATATTACCTTGGCTTACCAGCGAATTCTAGAGCGGAACATGGTACTTACCTGCCTGTGCAATTACAATGAAAATGGCTTGAGCCACTCCAAAGCCACGTTCAGGCCAGATGTGGCATGCATGCAACCAGTTGACAAGCCCGGTTCTGCAATGTCTTGCACGTGACTTCTCTACACCTGGGAATTATTTGCACTTTCCTGTCTGCTCGGAATTCTAAGATTAGAAATTGGGAGAGCTGACTGGATGCTACAAGAAAGCAAAGATTTACAGCTGGAAAGTGTATGCTGTGGGTATTCTGACTTGGTGAAAGCATAATCTTTGAAGTGGTAGGACATTCTTTGTGACCTAATGACAGGACCTTGCAACATCTTACTGGGCCTCAGGTCGGTAAAATGAATGTACCTGTAAAATTCTGTGTACCAGTGCCTACCTGTTTGGTGCAAGGTTTAATAAATGATTAAAATAATGTGAGGACCCTTTTTGGGATCGTGCAGATGCGCTGGTGGTCGCGTTCATGAATGGATTTGCGCCCTGGACTTCCCTCATGTCTCTAGTCTCGGCTCAAAACTAATATGGATAAAATGGCTCCAATCAAAAAACAAGTCTGCGCACTACTCCATTTCCAGAACAAATACTTGTCTCCATTTGTAATATAAAAAATATGCCGAATGTCAAATAATTCCCAACATTAAAATTGACGAATACACAAAATAAGTGGAAACGGCCGGACACCTGAACTCAATGTTTCGGGGAACAGCCCTTTGTCAGGAGGGGATCTTGAAACGGAGTAGTGTGCAGACGCGCTCCATTTTGCATTGGCGTTCTTTTTCCCATGTTGTTGGTAATGGGCCTTTTTTACGAGGGGATATCCTGCTTTGGGTGGTTGCACCTCCCTGTTCTGATTTGATAAGTATTCTTTCTGTGTTTGAGCGCCCCAGCTCTGACTGTTCCAGTTCAGACACGGCCTCCGTAGCGCCAGAAAGTGATCAACCGTGCGAAAGTAGGCCGTAAACCGGGTGAAATTTCATTTTTAACCCTTCCTCTGCCGAAGAAGCCTGCCACGCTTTGTAGTAATTGTATGCAGACCTGATGTCTACGAATGTACCACAGCCATTTGTGTGTGTGGGGGGGGGGGGGGGGTTGTCTGTTGCGTAACCTTTTTTCCATTACCACATCCTAATCGTTTTAACCTCTTTCATTTCTTTAGAGCACTCTTTACGGTCAGTGGGAGCTACAAGCCTTTGCTGTGCACAAGGTTTCAGGGAAGGGTTAAATCAATCAGCCATTTTTTTACTAGCTGCAAAGTGTTCTGTCCATGGAAAAGGATTGGGCCCCCCTCCCCCCCCTGCACCGCTTCGCGTTTCCTGGAGTGGTCTGTTAATATTTGCTGGCTTTAGTCCTGTGACGGCGTCCAAGATGCTAAAACCGCGGATGACTTCAGTTGTTCTGACAGAGGGCAGCCAGATTACCGACAAGCCTGTGATATCACAGCACTGACGCACGAGGAGAGTCGGTGATAACGTAACTGCTGCGGTTATCTGCTGTGCTTTAATATCACACTGAAAATAGCTGATCTTATCAGTCAAGTTTTCCTTCTCTAAGGTGTGGTTTGTGAGGAGGTGTGGGTGTAGTGTGTGGGTGTTGTGTGTGTGTGTGTGTGTGGTGTGGTGGGTGTGGTGTGGTTGTGGTGTGGGTGCGTTGCGTTGCGTGCGTGCGTTGCGTGCTGTGGCGTGGCGTGCGTGTGCGTTTCGCACCTTTGTAAGAGTTGCTTATTATTAAGCCCTGAAATCCTCGTTTGAAAAAGCGAAGCATAATATACTTCGGACTGCACCGAATTG
Source organism: Ascaphus truei (assembly GCA_036426205.1). Taxonomy (NCBI): domain Eukaryota; kingdom Metazoa; phylum Chordata; class Amphibia; order Anura; family Ascaphidae; genus Ascaphus; species Ascaphus truei. The sequence continues at coordinate 68,732 of WSYH01000476.1, read as the reverse complement.
AATCCCTTTACGGGTTCTTTGGAAACCCATGCTTACCCGGAGAAAGAATGGTACTGAGTAACAATGTTTTATACAACTTTTTGTTCTCCGGTACATCGCCACCAGTGGTTATTTTCAGAAGCCTCCAACACAAATGCAGGAACCGGTAAATGAATTCAGTACTGCAAATTAATTTGGTTGATTTTCACAAGAAGGGAAAATGGGCGGTTTGTAAGATATTGGTGTGTGGAAGTTGGCTGCAGATCAATAATGGCACTGTGTGGAGTGATAGCCCGTTGGTGCTGTTTGGAGAGCTGCAGCTGTACGGTGAGTAAGAGCCTGTCACTTTATTACAACCTCTGCTTTTACTTACAGCCGGAGCAGCTTTTTCTTGGCTGATCTGCTGCACAGACTTGGCATGACTTGGTGACGTGTTCAAGGAAGCAAATGGTTTCTCTACTGCCTGGCCAGCAGGCCAAGACATGCTTCAGCAGTATAAGTAATTAGTAGTTCTCTTCTGTCATTGTAGAATGTAATATAATTTTTTTGATTTAATACGGTTGTTACCCTGGATTACACTACTAGCACTGTATTGATTACAACTGCACGTAGGATTCCATAGATTACTTGCTAGGCACTGTAGGTTCACTTGCTGGGGGATTACATGCACTGTGCACTGTAATCCTGGATTACACTGCTGTTCTAGGCATCTGTAGATTCCTGGATACACTGCTATGTCACTGTAGATTCCTGGATACACTGCTAGTCATGTAGATTCCTGGATTACACAGATCGTAGGCACTGTAATAGATTCCTGAGATTACACTAGCTATGGCACTGTAGATTCCTGGATTACATCATGCACTGGTAAGATTCCTGGATTACACTGGTTGCACTGTAGATTCCTGGATACACTGACTAATGTCCACTGCGTAGTGGACCTGGAGTTATCACTGCTGTGCAATGTAGATTCCTGGATTACACTGCTATGCAGAGATTCCTGGAATTACATGCATGAACTGTAGACTGTAGATTCCTGGTTACACATGCTGTGCAGATTAGTTCCTGGATGTACACTGCTAGCACTGTAGATTCCTGGATTACACTGCTAGGCACTTGTAGACCTGGATGCAGCTTACACTCTATGCACTGTAGATTCTGGATTACACTGTATGCACTGTAGCGATTCCTGGATTGACATTCTGCTGTAGATTCCTGGATTAACATGCTATGCACTGTAGATTCCTGGGATTCTGTACTGCTAAGGCAACTGTAGATTCTGGATTACACTGCTTGGAGCGATGTAGATTCCTGGATACACTTCCATGCCCTGTAGATTCCGGAATTACACGCTATGCACTGTGTTGTAGATTTGGATTACATGACTAGGCAATGTATGTAGTTCCTGGAATTACACTGCTGTGCACTGTAGATTCCTGATACCTTCCAGGCATGATTAATGTCCTGGATTACACTGCTATGAAGATTGTAGATTCCTGGTTACACTGCTGTGCACTGTAGATTCCTGGATTACACTTCAGCACTGTAGATTCGGATTACACTTCATGCACTGTGTAGATTCCTGGATTACACTTCATGCACTGTAGATTCCTGGAGTACATGTATGCACGTAGTCCTGGAACAATGCTGTGCACGTAGATCATGGATTACATTGCTGCACTGGATTCGGATTTCACGGATGCACTGTAGATTCCTGGATACACTGATGTGCACATGAGGAGATTCCTGGATTACACTGTATGCACTGTAGATTCTGGATTACACTGCTATGCACTGTAGATTACTGGAGCTTACACTGCTAGTGGCACTGTTAGGATTCCTGGATAACGACTGCTGATGCCCTGGCGATGTCCTGGATACACTGTATAGCCTGTAGATTCATGGATTACATTACTATTGCACTGTGTAGATTCCTGGATTACACTTCATGCACTGTAGATTCAGGATTACACTGCTATGCACTGTAGATTCATGGATTACACTGCTATGCACTGTAGATTCTGGATCACTGCTATGCTGTAGATTCCTGGATTATACTGCTATGCACTGTGATTCCTGGATTAGACTTCCACTGCATATGTGAGATCCTGGATTCGCCATCTGCTATGCATGTAGATTCTGGGTCACTGCTATGCACTGTAGATTCTGGATTTACTGACTATGCACTGTAGATTCCTGGATTACACTGCTGCATGCACTGTAGATTCTGGATTACAGCTATGCACTGTAGATTCGGATACAGTGAAGGTGTTTTATGAAGACTCGCCAATTAGGGATTTGACAAGTTGTAGCTGTATGTAACAGTGTGCAGTGACCGCATGACCACACAGGTCCTTACTTTTTTGAAGGATTACTGGTGGAAGGTCTCTGGATCAACATACAAGACAAGGAAAATAAAGTCTTGTGTGCCCGCCATGCATAGGCTGATTTTAAAATGGCCGGTTTCTGTCCTGTGCTTCTCCCGTTGATTGCTGACAATGACCGGCTGGTTCCCTGTGACCTGGCTCCCTCTTCCAAAGTTACAAAAAAATTGTCGCCACCCATCTTGGTGAAACAGGTGAAGTTTCATGTGAACGTCTTTCAAGACCCTTTACATCCTCACGGAGGCTCCCCTATAGAGTGTGCAAAACCGCCGCCAAATTCCCCAGTTTCCCGGGATAATCCTTTTGAAAGACCTGTACAGAAGGCACAGATAGGTCCAGAATACTATACATCTGGGCTCTTCAACTAGTTCTGTGAAGGGGCCGGATCAAAAGATATTTGGGAGTAGAAGCCACAGATTATTGTAATGCAACTTTAAATACAAATATTACAAATTTGGCAAGAACTGTAAATCTGTTCCATATATTTACATCATCTTAAAACTGCAGACCAAGCATACCTACATGTGTTTTTTTTTTTTTAATCAGTTCGTACTATGAGAAAATACTTGTAGCATTTAAAAAAAAACTGACATTTTTAATTGTATTTATAATGCAACAAGTATTTTGTGTTTCTATAGCAACCATGTACAAAGTCACATCCCCTTCCTTTCTGAAACAGGCTCGGGCACACAACCTTTTTGAGCCCTGCCCTCTCTAGCAGTGCACCAGGTATCTTGTGATGCTGGTCACACGACTCCCACAGAACGTTGTATCTTTGATCCTCTTCTGCTGGACGTAGCCAGTTTAGGAACCCGCAGGACATCTTGCGACTCGATCAAAGACAGATCATTCTGCACTTGGCAATACATCATGTGGGGATTGTCGATGCGCATTCAAGGAGGGAGAAAAATGAACAAAAAAGATGATAGGTGTGGTAGGATTAGTGATTGCTAGGTGAAGTGTATTGTGAATAGAAAAAGTTTGTCTGCTTAACTTGCAAGTGAGCTTCAGTGTGAAAAATTGAACTTCGCTTTTCCGTTCATACGAGTTCCTTATTCAAAGGAGTCGGGGACCCAGCAACAGCCCTTTTGCGGGCTGCATGGCCCTGCTATCGACATTCTAAAACAGTTGTATAATCTCCAAAAAGACTTGGTCTCTGTTCCCAAATTGATTGTTCTCACATTCCATTTTGGTCGCTTTTAAAGATGCATGATACGGTAAATTTTAGATTGCAAAACAGGAAGAAATGTATTGTTAGACCTGTTCTATGTTCCTACTATAAGGATTTTTAGTTAATTCCAATTTGATTTATCAGTATTTTGCACATTCTGAGATGATATTTTTTGAGGTGGGGTGGGGGGAGTCTCGTCCCTAGCTGTCTCTCTCACCCATATCTCTTTCACTCTGTGTGCTAGAGCAAGCAAAAACCATACAGATACAACAAGAAAGCGCCACAGCCAGGAAAAACTTACAGGTCACCAATAAATCACTTCATTTCCCCTCTGAGGATGCTGAGTCTTTAGGTGTGGTTTTCTATACGTTCTTTCGGTGCTGTGCAGTGTGGGGTTTTTTTTTTTTTTGCATTTATGTACTCTGAGGACGCGCGACTTTACCACGAATATTCATGATTCAACATGTGTTATTTGCAAAGGAATGAGCGGGGGTAGGGGATGTGATACATTTTTATTGGACCAACAAGTAGTTGTGATGGTTACAAGTTCAACCTCGTCGGGGGTCAGGGAAACCTGATGAAGGGCCGTGAGAGGCTGGGAAAGCTTGTAACATATCAGCTACGTTGTTGGTCCAATAAAAAGGAAAGGTTTACAACACCCTACTCCAATTTTTGTACAAACATGGAAGAAGAAAGGATTAGGACCGGCCCGACCCTTCTTTGCATATTGCTGAGGAGTTGTTCAACCACTGGCTTATTACCCCTCCTGCGGGGGAGAGGGGGAGCGAAGTTGTTGCGTAGTTCAAAATATTAGTTTGGGGGGGAGGAGGGGAGTGGGGGGGCTCACATGCAGAAAACTGGGGTCTGTGTGCATTGTACTTGGCACGTCTTAAGTTGACTGTGTCTTTGGGAGGAATAGACTGGAGACCTCCTCCCCCACCGCAAACCCCCCCGCCTTTTCCTTCCTAAAGAGTTCGTTAAGTTTGATAACCTGAAATAATGTTGCCGTTCCCCTCTGTGCCCTCAGCCACTAAGTAACCAAGCAGAGGACATTACGCCAGATGTATCGGGTTTGCGGAGCGCCAAGTGTCACAGATATCGCAGTGGAGTTCTACGGTCTATAAAGGAACAACCGGTTGTTGGAAGAATGTTTAGAGATCGTGTGGGCGGCGTTCCTTTTAGCGGGGCTGCAGGGCCCAAGGCAAGCCAGCACTGCTTCGACCTTCCCTTGGATGGCCCGCTTTCCATGCCCGGTTCTCTTGGCTCCTGGTTTGCTGCTTCGGCGTGTAGTTCTGTGATTACATATATCCTCATGAGCTGCTGGTGTAAAACCTCCGATTTCAGCTTTAGAGTTTATCGCTCCACAATAAAGTAGCGTGGGTGGATTGGCGCTGTTATAAACATTGGCGCACACTCCCTGTTTTTGTTCATGCCGTACTCAAAGACTTTGATGCGGCGGGCGCACATTAAATGCATTGTATGCTCGTTTCGCGCCGTTTCCTTGATGTAAACGGTGTTCCGCAAACATGAATGAAAACTGAAACTTTCAGGAGAATTGACACAGCCTGACTTGCCACACACACGTCTGGTGTTCATTAGAAAAATAAACAGATGAGGAAGTAGATTTAAGATGAGAATTGCACGTGCGCCTTTAATAAATAAATGATAAACTCCCGACGACTCCCTCCTTACGTGGGTAAATCTCACCTTTTGTATTTCAAAAAGTCAAGCATTTTGCAGGACCCCGAAAATAAAAATAGTCGGATTGCTTGGTGGACTTTCTAAGAACTTGTTAATGACCTCGCCATGATCATGGTAAACCTATAATGTATATTATTCCCTGTTGGACAATGCTGCTCTATTACCAGTCTTTTTTTTTAACACTTGTTTGTGTTAAGAGACATATAATATATTTTTACATTTTGAGCACCCCAACCCTCTCCTTATCAGCGCGTTGGATCAGATGCATGTAGGACCCAACCCTCTCTAATAGCGCGTACTGAGATCAGATGCATTGTAAGGAACCCCAAACCTCTCTAATAGCGCTCTTGATATCAGATGCAGATTGGTACGGGAACCCCAACCCTCTCTAATGCGCGTCTGAGAATCAGATGCTTGTAAGGAACCCCAACCCTCTCTAATAGAGGCGTCTGTAGCTCCGTGATTGTAAGGAGACCCAAACCCTCTCTAAAGCGGTCTGAGATCAGATGACATTTGTAAATTGTCTGCATTTGGTACCATTTATAAAAGATGCCTGAAAATGCTGGGAGCCCTAGTGGGTAGGGTGGCCAGGGGGAACCACAAGGGGTGATAAGAGAACCCCTGTTGAGAAAGAAACATGTTCTATACAAAGCGCGGACACATTGTATATACATTTCCTTTTAATGCAAAGGAACAGAGTAGTGAGTATGAATCATGGGTTTAAACCCCTCCAAAACCGCAGGTCACACACACCAACAAATGTAACCTCCCGCTGTTGTAGGAGGCCCATGATGAATGATTTTGCAATGATTTACTTACTAGGTGTTGTCATATATAACAATAAATACTGTATTACTTGTTAAATCGGGCTAGTTTCCTCTTCCTCTTTTTTTGTTTATTGCGGACCAGCACCCTGTGTGTAACATTTCTCCAAAAAATATGGTATATATATAGTCTCATGGCCGACAGTAAAAACCGTCCAGCCAGCTGGTTGTGGAATGTTAATGTCTAGGGCAACCAGGACAGTAAAGTGTATCAGTTTGAGGATTCCTATCCACAACAGAAGAACAAAACGGGTGTGAAGGAATGAGGGTGGTGGGATAAGTATGTGAGGATTTTATCCAGGAACCCCAAATCATGGTGTTTTGCGGTCTTGGAGAACGCCGTGTCGGGTCAACAGTTCCGACTTAAAGTGGTTTTAGTGGCATTTCACTGATAATCGTGGTTACCATTCGGTAGCAAGGAGTATACAGACGTTTCTTCTTTCATCCGATTTATTATGCGTGTATAAAGCTGCCTCTTGTTTTTGGAGTGTAAAATGGTAATATTGATGAGGGTTAACGTACGCCCGAAAGCATACCAATATGGGCTATCCGCAACGTGGAGGTATCTCCAAGGTTCGACGTCCATGGCCGAAGTAGGTTGTGGGGAAGCATACGGAGGTGCTGAACCTGGACGTTCACATAAAACGCATGTGTTCTTCTCAGTAAGTAGGGAGGTAGGTTGACAGGGTGAGGAGGTGTGTTTTTATTATTTTAAGGAGATACGATAGAAGAAGAGGTTTGAAACTGAAAGCTCTGTTAATGTGGTGCTTCTCCACAATGTGGTAATGCAAGATAAAGAAACCTCTCGATAAGATATGTCCAGTTAAATGTCCTATACACTTCAGACGCATTAACCTCTCCGGTGCAGCGGTGACGGTTTTTGAGGCATTGTAGGGTTTCATAATTGTTTTCGCGGACTCAAGCCGCCTGGTTGAGCAGCCGTGAATTGTGGCAGCTGTTGAGTGTTAGATACAGCAGGCTGGTGTATGAGCGGATTCTGAAGTCACATTGTTTCTGAAGAAGTTGAGAGCGGAGAGAGCTTTTAGGGGTGTGATTCGTCAGCTATCCTTCTCACCCGTATAAATGCGACTCCGAGTGAGAGGGGTTACATAGTTTGTGTGCACAATCTGTCACGCGGTAGGTGGTGGGTTAGGTTTTGCGTGCTGCTTGGCGTTTTGCCATGTCGTTTGATTGAGGGTAAGACAGTTTTGTGGGCGATACAAGCGGGGTCTCATTGTGGCTCTTTTTCATGGAATTCCGCAGAAGTTTCCGATTCTCAATGGGTACCGTTACGAAGTTTCATTAAAGTTCTCCAAATTGGCAAAGGTCGTGTGTTAAAGACGGTTCTAAACCAAGGGGGTGGGACTGTAAGTTCGTATTTTGGTTATTCATTTGTTGTCTTTTTTTTAGAAGATGCTCATCGTCAAGTACCTGTTGCTAGGTAAGCGGGGTTGGCAGAGATGGAGTCAAGGGGCAGTGTAACTCATAGAGGGATGGGGCAGCGTGGGCGAGTGCATGCAGCAACGCCTGTGGGGAAATTGGAGTTTTTACACAAGACAATGGAGCTAGTGGTCGAGTTGTTTGGCCCTTGCTGATAATGTAGTGTTGCTCTAGGTTTGTATTAGGGTTCACATAAAGTAATGGCTGTGCAATTAATCAGGTAAAGGATTTACGCGGCTGTCAATAATAGGCAGGCGATATTGTTTGTCCTGCGATTGCGAAAGTCGAAATGTATCTGGATGCCGTTGGGGGCTGCGCTGCAGATGCGGCGAGGGGCAAGAGAGAGCAGATTTGCAGTGCATGCGGCCAAGGGCTAATATAAGTAGGAGACTGAGGAAGGGGTGAACTAGAAATCTGATGTGAGAAGGTCAGCTGAGGCTGGGACCAAGTGGGTGATGCGTGGCGACTGTGTATGCAGGAACCGGATGATGCCGTGGGGACGGTGAGGGGGCAGAGCGTCGACAGGGGTGAGAGTGAGTGGGCGGAGGGGGGGAACCTCGGGGTGCGGTGTGGAGACAGAGGCAGTGACCAGTCGCTTAGGAAGGGTAATGCCACAGCCAGGCAGTGTTTCCCGCCACCGTAGGGTTGCTGTTATTGTAGAGGACCCCATGAAGTCGTCAGGGGACGTTTCCTTTAAGTGATGTTCATAGCGAGCTGCCGGAGTTGGGCCGCATCTGGATTGCCCAGTCTGATGGTGGCTGGCAGAAAGGGAGAGAGGCGCAGGGATGGATTATCACTGGGGCCTGTGGAGGTCACGGTCATCGAGTGGTGACGGGAGGGGTATCCTTGTTTCTACACGGTGAGTACTACACCTGGGTCACCAGGCGCTCGAGTCCTCGTTCCTCCCAGACTAATTAATTTGTGTTCCTAGAGATATTGCATTGTATGGTAACGACATACTTTAAGTGGTTATGAGACATTTACTCCTAAGGAGGATACGCCAGCAGAGTTTTGCTTAGTGTAGCATGGATGACTATCCAATAGTGTGTCCGAGGCAACGTTGTGCTGATGTATGTAAATGTGATATCGAGAAGTTCTGCAATAGTATTGTTATTGTTTGATAAAAAAGGTGCTGTGTGGCAAGTATGACTGCTGTTGTATAGGGTTCTTGCTCAGGGTGAATATCTGCTATAAGAGGGGGGGTATTCCTGGTGAAGTGGCGGTCGGGAGCACCCCCCCCACAGTGATTAAGCGGGTATAGTCCAGGCTCCCAAATGCGGAAGGTTCGGAAGTCCTGAGCCACAGGTTGCACAGAGTCCTTTAGTTCAGCAGACGTTCACAAAAAGGGCACATTTGGAGTGGGGCCGCGCTGAGATCTTAGACCGGGGTGCCCCCAAATTTTTGTCTCTATGTGTTCAGTAGCCAACCGACATAATGTCGGTGCCCTCACGGCAGCGCAGGTGCGCAAGTGGCCCACAAACGGCGACGGGATCCCTTGAACGTTGTTTCGCGGTTGGGTCCAGTGTCTCCCGCCTATGATTCTGTTAAGGTGAGCTTTTAGTCACCGGTGTGAGCAAGATGACCGGAAGCAGTGCAGAGAAATTCCTCTCTGGATATGCCCCAAGTTACAAGACCCACTGTTTTATGAACCATTGACCAAGCGCCGGGGACCGGATCTTGTATGCCGATGAACAAGAATATGACCACGAGGCTTTGGCCAATATATGGATGAGGCCCGAGGCTTAAGGGGGGTGAGTTGCGATGCCCTAGTACAGGGCAGCGGACACCTTGCGCCCCGCTGGCCACCTTACCCATAGGAGAGCATGAGAATATGCTCCCACCACAGGTTTCCGCGACGGGAGGCCACGGACGCACTAACTGTGATCGGGTAGGCCTTACACCCGTCGTTGGCTAGCCAGATCTAGAGCCTAGGATGTCGTCCACCACGTTCCGCGCCTGCGGGTGGACTCAGATTCAGCACCTTGTAGCGGGTTTGGTTTTGTCAAGATGATGGACGTTGACCCTGCGGCGTTTTGGGGAGATCAGCTTACCTCGGAGGGACCGCCGTCTATTCCCGCGAAGATAGGCCGCTAGCCACAACACCACCAGTCGCTCAGTACAGGAAGTAAAAAAGCCTTCTACGGCGGAGGAGTGAGTGAAAACCCACGCCTCCAGGGAGAGACGTAGGGGTGTTAGAAGAGACGTGTGGATCATACCGAAACCGAAAGGAGTGCCTGAGGTATGGAGCCTGCTGGAGGTACGGATCTGTCGGTCCGCAGAAAACGCAAATAGTTGAGGGCGTTTACGCACGGTGCGGCACAGAGGTCCCGCTAGTATGGTTGCATCTTACTTCCCGAAGGATGGACATATCCGGAAAGCTGGATACGTTCGAGGGCCGGATTGCTTATCTACTTGCGCTACTGGAGCCCAAGGGCCATATGGAGCCCAGGGGACACATTACACGGATGTCCAAATTAATGCGTTACCAGAAAGAGGGAGAATGGGTCCGATTTCTCAGACGATTTGCACCTGACCTCTGGAATTGGTGCGAAAGGCGTATTACAAGGATAGAAGCTAGACGGCACTACGCAACACTAGCTGTGCGGGGCCTTATACCCCTACCAACCCAGTATGTCGGTGCGGGTCAAGTAGTGCCCAACGCCTGGACAAGCGTTGTCGTTTCACGACTGAATGGGACCGGTTAAAGGAGCATGAGACAGGTGGTGCTGCTGTGGGGCGTGACCTAGCCACCGAGGAGAAGGAGCCCGCTCGGAGGGGTAAGGAGAGGTGCAGGGTAAAGGAGGCACAAGAAAAGTGGAACCTCAAACCGATGCGCCGAATCTGGAGGACCCTGACCCCGAGGAGGCCACCCACCCCGTGACACACCACGACCTCGTCCCGCCGAGACCAGGCGGTAGCCCGAGCAACCAGGAGAGAGAGAGGACGAGGCTTAGCTTCAGCCTAAATGTACAGGTATATATGCCGTGTGGTGAGAAGATGGGACACTTGGGGCCAACTGCCCCACCTCACGGAAGAATAGTGACGTCCCGACGGCGCATTCAATGCCGTGACAACCCCTGAAGGGGTATGACCAGGCATTACCGCCTGGTCGCAGGGCTCTCACCGAGGTGCAGAAGAATAGCGCCGCGACGCCTGCCTCTCATTATTCGGATTCGTTACGAAAGGCAATATACGACGCCGCACATTGTGGGACACGGGGTGTGATCCCAATGAACGAGAGGTTTTTAGAGTATAGTTCCGGCCCTTCTAACGAGATGTGAACACTGACATCAACTACCGTAGTATCGGGCGGTTTTGATTTGCCCTGCGACTACGGGGGAAGGGAGTCAGAGAGGATTACCAATAGACGGAGTGGAGTGAGCGGAAGAGGGAAAGGGGTAGTTGTTGCAAGTGTAGGAGTAGTTTGAGGAGTTTAGTAGTAAAGGTGGCTATGTGAGAATTCTCGCTGAATGAAATGGTAAACATCACCCAGGAGCGTTGGAGGCCCTATGTGTGCCCAGAGCGACAGGCCCACCCAGCGCGCCCAATCAGGCTGGGGGCCAACGCTGGGAGACATTGTGCGAGCGGTTATACGCCCAGTCCAGTTTTTGCTAGGAGCAGGAGAAGGAGAAGCCCACTGCTGGCCCCAGAGGTGTCCGCCCCATTCAAGAAAAGAGGTCTGCAAGGAGTTAAAATATTGCGAGTGGCCAGAGGAAAGGACATGGGTCCTTCTACAGCAGAAGGGGATGACACCAGAGAGTGCCGCCCAGGGGAAAAGGACGAAGATGGATTTTTGGTTCGTCCGTGCCTGCCATAACCCGTCGCTCGATCGGGGATCAGGCTCTTTCACCTTGGAGAGGGGGCCAGAGGGTAGCGAAAACATATCGGTTGGGATACAGGTGGTATGACCTCGTAAGAGAGTGCTGGGAAGAGGATCCGCAGCGCATGGGGAGTATGATGTTGGGCAGAAATAGTATCCCCGGTCCCGCGATGATATATGAGTCAGAGGCGGGCGAACTAAGGGAGGGGGGGGAGCAGAGTTATACCAGGAGGGAACTTCCGTGCTATGGAGGTGTGTGCACCCTCGACTGGAGACAACTAGTAGGGATGTTATCGATCTGGCTGATGTCCTGTGTGGCCCAGGACAGGCGGGCATTGTGAGTTTGACTTTGGCGGACCGACCCCCCCGGTGAGTGGAGGAAGAGGCTATCAGGACTGAGCTACACGGACCGAAGGGGGGGGGTGTTCTCCATGTCAGGTGTGACAGGGATGTGGGGTTTGCAGTAGCAGTGCCCACGTCATACCATGCCGTAGAGCTGAGCGATCGCCACCCCCATTCGGGAGAGCGCTCGACGGCTTGCCCCAGGACTGTGACGAATGTGCAGGGCGGGAATTAATAGACGAGATGAAAAACGCGAAGCATCGGCGGGAATCTCGGAAGGCCGTGTGACGCCTGCGCCTATTGGTAGTCCGCAAGAAGAACGTGGGACGGTCCGCTATGTGTGGATTACAGAGACGTGAATAACGTACTATCCCCGACAGTATACACTGCCCCGAATCGAGGACACTCTGTGCATTGACCAGAGGAAAGTAACATGGTTCAGTGTGATGCCTCGGTCAGCCGGGTATATTCAAGGCCATGGGCCCGGAAGACCGAAAAAAGAGAAAAAACGGGACCTTCATCTTCACTTAGGGTTTACGGTTTCCGCATGCCTCAAGGATACTGCCGGTGGTTGCCCCGGCCACGTTCCAGCAGACTAGATAGGGAAAAAACCCTCGGAGACGTGTAACGCGAGAGTAGAGTGTTAGTGTCTGGACGACATATGTTGTTTGGTGCGAGCTACGAAGAGCCATCGAGGACTGATGAAGGTGCTGGATAGGGCTGAGGGGGAGGGGGCGCTAAAGACTATGATCACTAGACAGTGCAATTCTGTCGGGACCTCGAAGGTTGCCCCTCCCCACACTTGTGTCAGTGATGGGGTGTCCACGAACCCGGAAAATGATGAGGCGGTGATGATGAACTGGCCAGAACCTCAAAATGTTCAGGGATGCGGTCTTTCTTGGGGTTTTGTGGCGTATTATCGCGGTCGTGGAGGGGTATTTCCAGCAAGGGCAGAGACTGAATGACCTTATAAGGTGACCGGGAGAAACCGGGAGAAAGAAAGGGGGAGCTCGGCGCAGGACACCCTTTGGGAGAAGGACTGACGAAGTGAAAGCCTTACCCACGTAAAGTACCAAAGGCCTCCTCAGCCCCCCGTCTTGCCTACGCGGATCCTGAGGAGACTATGTCCACATGATCGTGCTAGCCCAGCGGGCTAGGAGCGGTTTTGCATCAGAGTATGAGAGCCGGGCTAGTCCAGTGGCCTAAGCGAGCCGAAGAGTTAACCTAGCGAGCAGAATTACCCGGTCCATAAGGTTGAATTTTTGGCGCAAATGGGAGTGGGTGCTGGGAAGCTGCAGAAACCATATGGGGTTGCAGTTCGAAGTACGTAAGGACAAACAACCCCATGGACCTATAAAAACGCTGCCAAATTAGACGCCACGGGAGACACGTGTGTAGCTGCCTAGCCAACTACAGGTTTTTAAGCCTTAAATACAAACCCGACGTACCCACAACTGAGTGTCCGACGCCTTCTCGTCGCCCGGCACTTAGTCCACCCCTGATGAGGAAGTTTGGGAAGAGGGTACCGGGTCCAGGATTCGTGTGCCCTCTGCTCCGTGGCGGTGCGGGTAGTCGACGACCAGAGTAGCATTCTCAGAATTGCGTGGATGATTGGACCGTTGGGATGTATCGCCAGGGCTATTCCCCTGGCGCATATCAAGGTCGAGAAGGGATGAAAATCAATGAGGATAATATCATCTCGTGGGGAAACCTAGTGCATTATCAAACACAAGACACCCTAGTGGAGTTAGCCCGTCAAGCGGTACAACAAGATACCTTTCTATACTGAGGAGCCCCCGGAGACTTTGAGTGAAACTCTGCTAAATGAGTTTGGGAGTTTGAATGGGACAATTGTTGCTTATATCGGGGGTGTATCCTATCATACCATCCCGATCGGCGTCAGTTGTTTTTGCCGAACGTTGAGAACCTAGTCCTAGGGCCGCTTCACGATGACCATGGTGCACCTGGGCATTGACAAGAGTTTGGGCTAATACAGGATAGGTTTATGGCCGAGAATGAGGGAGTCTGTGAGGAGCAACATTGCCGGAGGTGTAATCGTGTTTAAACGAACGACATGCCCACCAGGGCGGCTCCACTATGCACACTTGAAAAGCTGGGTCCAATGGATTGGTGGTAGGATTTTCTCTGTATCGAGCGCCGACAGTCGGGGAGTTAGTAAGTTCTTGTGATCACTGACCAACTACACTAGGTACGCCCAAGCGTTCCTACGAAAGACCAGAAGGGTAACGGTGGCGGCCGTACTATGGGGAGAAATATTTCATTATATGGACTACCAAACGTCTTCTATCATCCGCAGGGCAGGGATTTTGAGGTACCCCTGATACGGGAGATTGCCACTATATGAACATTGCCAAATCGCGACTACCCCAGTACCCCGCCGAAGGGGATGCCTGCTGACTAACGGTTCAATCGCACTGTTAGATATTGTTAGAACCTTGACGAGCCCGAAAGACGGAGTGGAAGTAAACACGTCGAAGCATTGGTACATGCGTATAATTGTACCCGACATGATGGTCCACCGGATTACTACGTATTTCTTGATGTTCGGGAGAAAGCCCGTTTAACGGTGGATGTGCGCCTGCGGATATCATCGATGGGGTATCCAATAGGGACGCCACTTTCGATATGTCAGCGACTAGGGACAGTTTAGTACAGGGCCTTAGATTGGCGGTCTGAGGACGACCATGCGCAATTGAATGCGGGAAATATAAAGGCGCTACGATCACAAAGTACAGTCAACAAGAAACTTCAACCCCGGAGTGCGGTCCTCTTACGCAACTTAGGTGTTCTGGGAAGCATAAATGTGCCGCGACGGTGGCGGGGGTGGAGGTATGAGGTGGTGGAGGTTCAACGAAGATGCCTGGTCTTATTGTGACCGAATCAAGGATCGAACGGCCGCGTAAAGGTGTGGCATAGGAACATCTGCTTCCCATACCTCAAAGTAGGGACGGACGAATTGGGAAATTCCAACCACGCCCAAGATGGAGAAGTGAACACAAGAGGATGGCCAATGAGACTGTAAAAATGCCACCTCTGAGGATCCAATGAAGGAACCTCTCAAAGGGGCCTTCGGCGTGGAGGCATCTCCGAAGGAGCCACGGGAAGGTGTAAGAAGAGCCTTTGGGCCCGAACATGGATCAATTGACTCCCGGTTGAGTCACCTCTAGACCCCCAAAGTCCATTTGTTTTACACCCCAAAGAGACTGTGCTAATGCTGAACACCCCTCAAGGGTAGAGTGGAAAACTGCATTAGAGAGGTGAACACTCTGCGAGAGAAGGATAAACCCCGGAAGTCAAAGAACAGTAACCTCCTGCGAATGGCATATGTATCAGTTGGGGGCACACCCATTGAGGTCAGCAGGGCTCGGCATAGATGAGCAAGGCTGATGAGGTACGTTATGAGTGTGTAACCTAATCTAGGGGAGAGAGGGTGTGTGGTACATAGTTAATATATGTGTTAGGTAGTCACGAGCGGGACGTTGGATTATGGGGGGGGGAGGGAGAAATGTAAGGAATAAGGATTTTATAAGGTTCGGAGGTCAATTACATAGGCAGCGCAACATTGCTCCGTTGCCAGCCGAAGTTACTGAGTGCCAGTTGGGCTGCGCACGCGCGAGGGAAGCGCGCGAAGGGTAAATTAAGTAAAGAGACTTGGAAGGGTTGAACTATGAAACTCGTGATGGGGAGAAGGTAGCTGAGGTGAGGACAATGGGATGGAGAGTGAGATGTGTATGCAGGAACGGATGCTGTGTGGGGGTGGGGCAGAGCAGCGAGGGAGGTGAAGGAGGAGGTTGGCGGAACCTGGGTGCGAGAGCGAGAGGTCAGGGTAGAACCCGTCTGTTAGGAAGGGTATGCACAGCCCAGGAGTCTTTCCCCCCTACGCCACGTAGTGGGTGTGTATTTGTAAGGACGCCCATAGTCGGAGGGAGTTTTCCGTGGAGGTTCTATGCGGAGCTGCGGAGTGGCGGCCGCCATTGGATTTCCCCGTCTGATGGTGCTGTGCTGCGAAGGGAGAGAGGGAGGAGACGGCGCAAGGCTGGAGTATCAAGGGGCCCTGTGGAGTGTCAAGGTCATCGTAGTGACCGGAAGGTATCCTGTCTACACGTGCACACACACGGTCACCAGGCGCTGATCCCGCCTTCCACAACATGGGTTTCCTAGAGAATTGAATATGGACCATACTTACTGGGTATGAGACATACTCCTAAGGAGAGCGGCAGAGTTGCTTATGTACAGGACATCCAATAAGGTGTGGCCGAGCACGTTGTGGTGTGTATGTAAATGTTATATTGATAGTCTGCACTATCATTTGTTATTGTGTGATATAAAAAGTTGCTGTTGCATGACTGCTGTGGTTAGGGTTCTGCTAGGGTATAATCTCTATAATGGGGATCCGGGGGTAAGGGGAGGCGTGCACCACAAGTGATAAAGGTATGACCCCAGGCTCCAATATGCGGAGGTTCAGAGCTCCTGAAGCCAC